>PVIY010001363.1:0-153126 GCA_004026745.1 Myrmecophaga tridactyla | reverse complement strand
TTGATTCCCGGACTGTGCAACAAAAAGAAAAAAAAAAATGCGCGTAGAGATAAGAACAGCAGACTATCTCCGGAACGGACACAAAAGTATGCCATATGATGCTACCTTAAGTCAGAATAACCCGCATTATAGCTGGAATAAACTTTAAATTATTGTAAAAAAGGACTTAATTCTCCTGGTTTTACATAAGGCAAGAGACATCTTCCTCCCTCCAGCTCTTTCCATTGCCTTTAGAAAACCTATAACTATTAATTATAATTATTATTAATTACAATTATTATTTACACAATCATAATTAATGTATTAATGATTTTAACTGTAATTAAGTATAAACATTTCTTACTGATTAATGATCTTTCATTGTCTTTCTTAAATGTATGTACATTTAAGGTATAAAAGGCTGAATGAGCCACTTGCAAATTTCACCATGAAAGAAATTCTCCATTCCATTTAATGAAGGATGCTGTTGCCCCTTAAATTTTCTGGGAAAAGTTTAGCAAAACTTCCAGAGGGTAGGGAGCTAAACCCAAATTGTAACTCTACCTCTGAAATAGCTTGAAAATGTGTACGGAGTGTGTTGTATTGTCTTAACCACATTGAAAGGGTGAGCTCCCTTTCTGTTCAATCTCTTGCAGATTATCTGTGATACTTCGCAGATTGCCTGTGATTCTGGTTTACTGCTTATTCAATAATAAAATTGTTTTTCCTTTCTCTTCATCTTCTACCTTTGTGGTGAGGTTTTCTTGGTTGGGAGATTTTGTTTTTACTTTTATTTTCCCCAGCATGATTGTGGTTGCACAATATTGTGAATATAATTAACATTATTGAATTAATGAAAGTATATAAAAAGGGAGAGTTTAGGTTGCATATACATTACCAGAACAATTAAGAAAAAAAAGAAACCCATAGGACTGAAAAAACAACCGCAACAAAACAGAACCAAAACATACATAGCTTTCCTGTATATCATCAAATACAATTGTTATTTGACCACTAAAGCTTTTACTCACAATTCAGTTAAAAAAAAAACTATTGCTCTATAAACCATAAGTTGGAAATTATTTTCTCACCAAATTTGTTTAAAATAATTGTTCTTACACATTTCAAATGCGTCTAAATAAAATAAAAATTATAGAGTCACAGAAACACAATTTACAATCTTTACAAGCAGTTGTAAATTGTGAAGACTGAGGTTGGCAATTATCACAACTTCACTTTTGATTTCGTTTAGTTTTTTACACTGGTTAGAAATTGGAGTGAAAATGAGAGGAGAAGAAAATAAAAGGTGTTCAAGGCACAATGGTTGCTTACGAAATGGAATGGCCTTAATTTCAGTTAAGAACAGAGGTCATTAGGAGATAGAAATAGGGTAGATATTGAATAATTGGAATGGAAGGAATACAGATTGTGCAATGGGACTGATTGTAAAAATTCAGAAATGAATAGCACAATACTACCTAACTGTAATACAATAATGTTAGAATACTGAATGAAGCTAAATGTGAGAATGATAGCGGGAGGAGGGCTGGGGGTACAAATGAAATCAGAAGGAAAGATATATGATAAAACTGAGATGGTATAATCTAGGAATGCCTAGAGTGTATAATGATAGTGACTAAATGTACAAATTTAAAAATGTTTTGCATGAGGAAGAACAAAGGAATGTCAATAATGCAGGGTGTCAAAAATAGATGGCAATTAATACTTTAAAACTTTAATTTGTAAGTGAGACTAAAGCAAAAAATGTTTATTTGGTACAAAATTTATATTTTGATTAGTTTATTTCCTAATATAATTTATGTAAACAGCTTAATTGAACACCATAAGTGCATGGAACCTTGAGTAGGACATGAGATTTTGTAGGTTTTTCCCAGAGTGATGTCTCAATAAATCCCAAAAGGATTTGATCAGTGAATAAAAAAGTATTTGCAAAGTCCCCTTGGGGGAATGGTGAGAAAGGGGGAAAATTCAACTTCCCCAAGTGGAGAATTCTTGATATTCTCACAAGCAGTGGGGACAAACAATTCAATAGGCTGAGCCCCTAATCTTGGGGTTTGTTCATGTGAAACTTAACCCTGCAAAGGATGGTCTAAACCTACTTAAAATTAGGCCTAAATGTCACCCCCAAGAGAACCTCTTTTGTTGATCAGATGTGGCCTCTCTCTCTCAGCGAATATGACAAAGAAACTCACTACCTTCCCCCTCTCTACATGGGACATGACCCCCAGCGGTGTGGACCTTCCTGGCAATGTGGGACAGAAATCCTAGAATGAGCTGAGACTCAGCACGAAGGGATTGAGAAAACTTTCTTGACTGAAAGGGGAAAGAGAGAAATGAGACAAAATAAAGTGTCAATGGCTGAGAGATTCCAAGAAAAGTTGAGAGATTATCCCGGAGATTATTCTTATGCATTAAATAGATACCATCTTTTTAATTAAGGCATAACAAAGAGACTGGAGAGAACTGCCCGAAAATGTAGAGCTGTGTTCCAGTAGCCGTGTTTCTTGAAGATGATTGTATAATGATATAGCTTTCTCAATGTGACTCTGTGATTGTGAAAACCTTGTGTCTGATGCTTCTTTTATCTACCTTATGGACAGATGAGTAATATGGTTTAAAAATAAATAAATAATAGGGGGAACAAAGGTTAAAATAAATTTAGTAGATTGAAATGCTAGTGATCAATGAAAGGGAGGAAGCTTAAGGGGCATGATACGTATGAATTTTTTTGTTTTCTTTTTATTTCTTTTTCTGAATTGATGCAAATGTTCTAAGAAATGATTATGATAATGAATATACAACTATGTGATGAAAAAAGAAAAAGCAAAATGCATTGGTTTAAAATCTTTGGCTGAAGTCTACTGGAACTCAGCTTCCCCCTGAAATACCCTAGAATTTTAAACTGTATTAGAAATAGAGAACAGGCATTAGTAAGGTGGCAAATACTCCATATTGGTTCATATTCCTCCCCCATTTTTTTCCAATCATATGAATTTTCTTACTACTGTCCTCCAAGTTGCCCAATCTACTAATCTGAGTGCTATACTTTTGGGATCCACCCACTGCTCAAAACTGATTCAAAAGATCAACTTCTATTCCATATCAACTTCTATTCCATATCCAATGACATCTTAAAATCATCCAATATCCCTCCGTTTCCACCTTACCATTCAAGTTCAAATCCTCGTCACCTCTCCTGCACTTCTCAGAGGTCTGCCTACCAGTGACCCACTGGATCAAAGTATTCTTTTGAGAGAACCCAGAAAAGAGCCCAGATCACAAAAACAAAACAAAAAACAAATAATTGGCTGACAAAACTTCCTGCTATAAAATACTCAATACTTTTCTGGTGCGATTTAAAAAATTAGAATCTGGAATTCTTACTATAACCTGAAACGCTCAGTGTGATGTTTCCTGTTTCTATCTCCACCTTCATCTTACTGCCCTGTTCAAAGAATATAGCAAGTTCTTTTCCACCTGGGCTTTTGCAGGTGTTCATCTGTGATTTGGAAGGCTCTTTACCTGCTGTTTGCAAATCTTGCCCCTCTCAACCTCCTTTGAGAGTCTTTCTTGACCAGTTATCAAAACAACTCCTTCTCTCCCTTTGGCCCCCTGATGCACTTTATCAAAGCGTCTATTTTGCTTCCTTTTTAACGTCAGAATTTATAGTTTATCTAAATGTTCTTGTTGACCTGTTTATTATTTGTCTCCTAGAGGAGGCGATGCATTTTATGAAGGCAAATACTCTTCTGAATTTATGACACCAACACCTACCTATCTTCAACCTAACAGGTCTCAATACAAATTTGCTAATTGAATGAATGATAATTGGATCTCTGTTTTCTTCTGATTTATTTTCAAAGAAGAGAGGGCTTGTTATAGCACTGCTGTGTCCTGTGTTCCCCAAAGCAATGCTTGTTTTGATTGCATTGTTGGCTCGGTGAAAACAAAGAGGATTTTTTACTAAGTACAAACTAAGGGAATTGGGCCTGTACTTCACTTCATGCTAATAGGTAGTAGGATTGGTAGAAAAAAATGCTCTGGTGTTGTCTTTATCTCACTCTCAGAAGGAATTTGCAATGTGAAATTCTTTAAAAAAATTAACAATCCACACTGCATTCAGATAATATAGATACTTTGTTAAAGCTACTTTAATGCAACTTACAAGAAATATATAATTTAAAAACTTATTCTCTTCTCCTACTTGGAGAGACGTTGAAGGTTTATACATTTGACAGTATATGCCTGCTGCTTTCTAAACAGCCTAACACCATTCATTGGAGGAATTTTCCTAACTTGCATAGCATAGTCAATAAGTACTTGTTTTTAACTTACTGTCTTTCAGAATCTTTTCTCTAGCCCCAAAGCCTCCAGTTTTCACAATTTGTAATTTAAATATGAATTTCTTTTCACAGCCTTAAGGTTAGCAAAAGAAATGGAAATAGAATATGCATTTTTTAAAAACCAAATCACAACTTTTTCCAAAAATAATGTTTAGAAAAAAGTAAAGAGCGTGCCCTGAAATTGCTCAATAATAATTTCAACAATTTTTATACTTACATTCCATGTTTTAGAAGACTGTTATAAAATATATTCAATTAACTTGAGTCATAAATTTTTATTCAAATAATGTTTTTTTTGTCAAAAATGAAGAATATCATTTCAGTTTCGATTATAACAGAATAATAAGGCTCTTCTGTTTTACATAAATTTGGTGCTAGGAGTATCTCCCCATCAGGAACAAACATAAATGACATAATAATAGAATGTTGAAACATGAAGCAATGCGAAATTTTATTGCTCATTTATAAGAAATTTATAAGAAATTGCTCACTGATGATTTTATGAAATAATATTTAATTGAATATAATATTTTGAAAGTTGCAGATTTTATTATCTGGTAATTAGTAGTAAAACTTCAACAGTTTAACATGTGCTTAAAAATGTACTTAACTTTCATTGTCTCCTCACATTAACCCATGACTGCATGAGTCATTGCTCCCACAGAGTACAGCAAACTGAGGCTTCAATAGGCTAAGTAAATTGTCCAGGGGGACAGGAATGGAAAATGCCAAATCCAGACTGACTCCAAGCTCCATATTCTTAGAATGACATTTTGAAACTTCTAAAATAACAAAAACAAAAATATATCCACATGTTTCATTAATGACATATATCTGAAAGAAGCAATGCTTATCCTCTGAACGTCATTATGTAAAGTGTGGTGCAAAAGGGAAAAATAAAAAAAATGACACCAGTAAAGGAAGAAAAAGGTGACAGGGTAAGAAAGATGGCATGCCAATATATAAAAACAAATATTGCTATTTATCTCTCAATGCCTTTTCTGATGACTTCTCTGTTGCATAGTCATGGATAATAAATATAAAACAATATCTAAACTGTATTTCCCCAAGTCATAACTCAAAAGACACCTATGAAACAGACACTGGCTTCTGAATGATCCCTTCAGTTTTTGTTTTCTGGTTCCTAAAGCAAAAAACATGCAATGGGTTGGCTTAAAGAATGAGAATTTATTGACTCATCATTTTAAGGCTAAAAGTTCAAAATCACTGCATCGTCAAGGTGATGTTTTCTCCTTGAAGATCGCGGTGTCCTGGGGCTGGCTGCAGCAATCTTTGGTCTTGGCTTTTCTGTCATGTGGCAATGCATATTACAGCCTCTCCTGGCTTCTCTGTTCCCTTGACTTCTAGCTTCTGGCTGCATTCTGTGTGCCTGAATATTTTTCTGCTTATAAAGGACTACAGTAATAGGATTAAGCCCCATCTTGAACAGTTGGGCCATACCTGAACTGAAGTAACCTCAACAAAAGGTTCTATTTACAATGGGTTACCATCCAAAGGAATGAATTAAGATTAAGAATGTATTTTTCTGGGGTACCTAGATCCAGCTACCACACATTCTTGTAAAATCCCACCTCTAATCAGGCAGCTCCTCTGTGATTTCTCTCTTGATATTTTGGACCGGCTAATTTATTCCTTTGAAATCAAGTCTAATGAGGGCAAAAAGGTAACATTATAGTCATTATAAAGGTGGTTCAAGCCATTGATTTATTTTATAAATACAAATATTCATACCTTGAAAATGGAACTGTTGGATATGATCATATTATGTATGTATGCATATATAAATTGGATTTCTTCTTGGTTTGCTAGCAAATGTTTTAATTGCTATTAAGATTACTTTCAATATAACTTTTTTATATCCTTCAGTTCTCAAGAATCCAGATTGGTAGGCTAATTCTGCTTTTTCCTCCAGTTCATGAATGTGAAAATCAAACTAGCCTACTTTCCAGGTCCTATGTTAATAAATGCCTAAAACAAAATCAATTGTGCTACTTGTTCCAAGAAGCATTTGGCTGTGAGAGGTAAAGCCAACCAAAGAGTTTATCAACACTAATAACTTGTACATCTTCAAATCCTCCCCTCTCTATTGTCACTATTCTAGAGCTTTTCTAGCCTAATTTCTGTCATATCCCAACTAGTTGCAACCCTTTTAAGAACCACCTTAAAGATCACACATTCCAGATCCTAATAGGCTATAAATATATTTTCCTGGCTCTCTCCCTCTGAGCCACTTAAGAAGATGGTCAAAGTGGTATTCTCCTTATTGCATAAGTGTAATGGGCTTAGCATTTTTTTTTTTAACAAATATTTCTAGGAGTCTTTTGCAGAGTTGATAGTCAATAGATGAAGATAGAGTGTCTGGAAATATGTAAGCTTCTATTTGTAATAATGGTGGATAGTGATAGTAATCTTATTCCTAAGGAGTGACAGTTGTAGAAGTCATATTGACAAGGCCAGTACTTCACATTCCTTCTCATTAAATTAGAATTATAGAATTCATATGAGCCATTCAAAAATATGTATAGGTAGACAGATAGATGAATAGATAGATAGATAGATAGATAGATAGATAGATAGATAGATAGATAGATGCTTTCAGATTCTCAAAAATATTTTAAGTCTTCTGGACTTGTAGAAGACTGATGACTAAAATAAAAGTAACTATGCATGTGAGTTCTAATGGTATGCAAATCTCTTTTACTTTCATCATTTTATGATTCTTAGAACAAATCATATGTGGTCAGGTATATTATATTCCCACTTAAAATAATAAAACTAAGGCTCAGAGGAAATAAAGTCCATTCAGGTACTAAATGAATTAAATTCATCGGATTCAAAAGCTCATGTTTTTTATTACATGCCATACTGTCCCCTAAGTGTGACATTGAAACAGTGATTTTCTATTTGGGGTGACATATTATTTAATACACTGTAGAAGTTTTCATAAAATAATATATTATCAACTTTGCCCATTTCATTATTATCTTAAAAATAATTGTATTCAACATATTTGACTTAACACCTATTTCATGATAAAGTCATTTATTTGTATGTTTGTTCTCCCACTCTGTCTGTGGGTAGAGATCATGTACTGTTCACATTTATGTTTTTCATGGAATGAGATTTGGAAAATATATATATATTTGTGGAATAAATGATGAATAAATGAATGAATGAGACTTAAAATTGGATATTTAACTGCATAGTTCATTTATTGTTTAAAAAAACTCTTGAGTTTTCCATACATGGAACTTCAGTTCTACATATTACATACTTAGATGGAATTAAATTTTTTCATATTGGTTTTCCTTGTAGTGCACTCCTGTAGTTCATTTGCATTGATCATGAAACAACCTTTTTTTCAAATTCACATTTTACTCATAAAGAAATCTAAGCCTAAGCAGGGGGTTTGAAAAGGCTAGTATGTTCCTTGCTACAATAGAAAGAAAGTATTGCAATTGAAGGAAGATATCTCAATTCCTCATTCTGTCTTCTGCAGAAAACTGTAGAGCATAGTAATGTAACTTAAGTTAATTTGTTAATTGAGTATAATGTTACAAATCTTTTGGGACGGTTCTAAATTAGTCTGTGTAGCAAATTTATCAACTCATATGAACATTACAGCTTTGTTCGGGACAGGGCCAGCAATATATACAACTGACATTGCTAGGATAACGAGAAATATCATATGTCCTTGTTGGAAAGGACACTGGAATCATCACCTTGCAATTCTTTTTTAATAGCTAGAAGTGGCCTAAGTCTCCATTTTGCAATGTGCCTGCCCACCAATAGCAGGGCAGAAGAGTTTTAATGAGTCTAATCACAGTAAACCAGCCTCATTGTTAAACTACTCCAACCATTCATTCCATATTGCTTCCTTCCTGCATGAAAGCACAGTCCTGGGACCTTTGTTGCCTCTGAAGGTCGATAAAACACTTTCTTGCTTAGTGGGTCATAATTAAACACACTAGTGTTTTTGTATCTCTTGAGTTCAATAAGGCAACCAGAGCCGTTCTTAACCTTTTACTAATACTTATAAACTTGCCTTGCCAAGGTCTGCTTGTTGAACCCCCAAGCAAATGGGTGGTCTTGCTGACGTGTACTAGTAAAACAGTGCCAAAGTCCCACAAAGAGCCAGATTCTGGGTAGCAAATGCCTTCCTTGAAAAGTGTTTTAATTTCTTCAGGTCTTTACATATAATTAGTGCACCAACACTGCCCAAGTTAAATATTTAAAGCAACTGACAAAATACTTACACGACACCTTAGTGTTCTAAATTCATTCTCAAAGAATTTTCCACTTCCTTTGATTCCTTTGATTTCTACCTCCTTTGAAATAACATAGATTATTATTTCATAGAAAAGAATGCTGAAGCCCTTTTCCCCAGCTGAAGACTCGCATACGAGTCTTTGGTTTATTATTTTTAAAAACATTTTTATTATTTTAAAATTATTGTATAGTCGTAAGATATTTGAGAAATGGCATATGAAGAATAAAACAAAATCTTTAATCAGCCCAACAACAGATAATATTTTCATGTTTATATTTATACGTTTTTCTTATGAACTAGAGAGTATGTAATTTATTCATTTACCAATATATCTTGAACAATTCCAAAAATTTATAGCTATGTTTTGAGAACTGGATATTTAATAAAAGCAAAGTATCCTTTACTTAATTTCAGCAAACTACTTTTAACTAATATGCTGGATCAATATCTTTGTAAATATATCTTTGTAGTAACTATGACTATTTCTTCATGATACATTCCAGAAAGTAGAAATAATGGATTAAAAGGTATGTGCATGCTTGCAAGTCTTGATATTTATTGCCAGCTTGTAACCAAGAAATTGAGATTTAAGGGATAATTTTGAATATTGAATCATTATATTCCTTTTTGCTTTCTAGGATATTGGAGTAGACAGAGGGTAATACCTGAAATCCCTAAACTATAATTCAGCTGCCCTGATATCTGAAATGATGGTAAAAGTTCTTATCTTGTGCCTTTTTGACTGTAAAAGCTGTTACTCTCTTTATCTGGCCATTTTCTTGTAGGGTAAAGAAACTGGTGCTAATGAAGAATTTGACGTCAGCCATTAACTAGCTTCATTCTTGGGCATTTGTAAATCATATCAGCTAGATTCTGCTCTTGAAAGATAACTTGTCTCCCTTCCTTTTGGTTTATACCTTAAGTATTGAAGTGATAGCTCCGCCTTCCCTCCGTTCAAATTATGTTCTCCTGTTGAAATGATGATTATAACACTGTCTCCTTTTCTGCTTTGAACTTGCTATTCGAAATGACCTCGTCTCTCCTTGCTAAAATCTTTAAAAACTTTGAACCCCCTAAACTTGGGGAGACAGATTTTGGGTTGCTAGGCCATCTGCTCTCCTACTACATGCCTAGTAATAAACTCTTTCTCTCTTTGCAATCCTGGTGTCTCAGGAATTGGTTACTGAGCGCATCAGGGAAAAGAATCCATGGCGTTTATCCAGTAACAAGACTATCCCTATGAAATTTGAAAAAAATACAATTGCAGCAGAATTGTACGAGACCGCCAATTGTGGGTGTCTTTATTATTTTGAATTTTTGCTGATTTTACAGCAAAAATTAATAAATTGTTTAAATTTGCCATATCTTTAATTGTATGTGAAACTGTATTTCTTTTCTGGCATTTCCTGGTCACTTATGAGTCTTTTGGGCATTGTTAAATGGCCTTTCTCCATTCTTTGGAGTATTTGCATCATTCTTTATGGATTGCAAAAGTCCTAGAATATAGATTCTGAATAGTTTTCCCCATTAACTGTTTGCTTACAAGGTGATTTCAGTTTTGATTTTCTAATCTATGTTAGCAAATTCATTGGTATTTATTTTGCTCTCTCCTTTCTATTATTTCTATGGTCAGAAAGTCTTTCCTAATTGTCAACATCAAATAAGTATTCACTTAGATATTTTTAAGTATTTGTATTATTTTATTTTTAAAATAGCTTTCAGAACTATCTGGAACTACATTGGCTGATTGTGGAATACAAAGATATTAGTCCAGAATTATTGATTTCTTGAGTCATCATTTATATGCTCATTTGAAGTGCCACATTTATACTAAATGACCTATACACATGCTTCGGTCTGTTTCTGAACTTTCTGCTGTGTTTCAGCTATATTATATAAATTCGCATACTATAAAGACACTATTTTATCTCTCATCATTTAAACATATCATTTAGGGGATTTGTCTTCATTCTATTTACTAAACATTTTAAATGCTTTTCTATTCCACTTGTCATTTCACGTAAAGTTTAAAATAATTTTATAATGTTAAAAATAAATCACTGGAAAAAAATAGAAAAATAAATAAATCACTGGAATTTCAAAAATATTAAACATATCCGTTACTTTGGGAGAAATGAATAGCTATACATTTTGTTATCTTTAAACCTAGGAAGGCAAATTAATTATACAATCATTCAATGTTTAATACCATAGTAAAGTAAATTAATTGTTCTTTTATTTGTCATGTAATGTCTGTACAATCCTTACTAAAATTATATTTAAGTATTCCTAAGTAAATTTATTTAATACGTGGTTTTAAATGCTACTTATATTCTGGTAATGTTTGAAATTATATCTCAATGTTTAACCTTTCCCCTGAGCTACAGATTCATATGCACTGGCTAATTGAATACTGTTACTTGAAAATCAAGTGCCCATCAAAATCTAAACCAAGACAAACAATCTGATTCTCTCTATCTTTCTCATCTGCTCAAATAATATTGTCTCCTTAAGGGGTCTTCCTTGACCACCCTTGATAAATAATATGCCAACTTTGCACCACCCATTGTTATTCTTTTCAACCCTTTTATTCTGCTTTGGTTTTTGTAAGAATAATTTGTATTCTCTAAAATTAAATTGTGTATTTAAATACTAATTAGCTGTCCCCTCCTACCAGCACCACCATACACACATACACAATTATGCACCACTTGAGGCTTGGAACTTGGCCTTTCTAATCTACTTCTATAGCTTCAGGAGCTAATAACACTGCCTGGAACATAGCTGCTGTTAAATCAAAACTTCTGAATGACAAAGAAAAAGGAAATGAACTTTTTAATTTATTTGTCACTATTGGCACAGTTTTTTTTTTCCATTTTATTTCTTCAACAAATACCTGCTTATCTCCAGATGAATTACCAATATTTGGCAAACTTTATTTTTTCAATGTTCGCTTTCACTTTCTTACGAGGTATAATAATTTTCCCATTGCTGTCTCCTAGGTTTTTCAACTAGCCTGTCAAAAACATTGGTCAATATTTACAATTTTAGCTCATAATTCTTCCTTCTGTTATCATATTTATTTGAATGGAAGTTCTAGAATTGTCTTAAATTGTAATGATGACAGTGGAGATCCTAAACTTTGTTCAGAATTTAGAAAGAATGGTTCTGTCTCACTACTGAGTGCCAAGTTTGCTTTTTGTTTTGAGATATTCTTCTTCATTTTAAGAAAGCATTTTTGATGGCTAATGAATGAATTTTAATCAGTAATTAATGTTTTCTCTTTCTTTCTGAAGCAAAAGTTTTTTGGCATCTGCCTAGATATTTATGCTTTCTCTCATTTGAGAAGCATTTTTGTTGTTGAGATGTTCTGTGTTAATAGATTTCTTATTTTGGAACTATTATAAAAATCAGGGATGAATTCTATTTCATTACATCAGTTACGGGTGCTTTTGTTATCACATTTCATAATCTGAGTTATACTAGTTTGCGCACTAAATTGGAAATCTTTCCATCTTTTTCTAGTTTGGAATAGTTGATGTTCTAGGGAATTTTATTTCTTGATGGTATACAATTCATTATGCCTACAAAAATGTTCAACCCAGAAATTTTTTCAAGCAATACCTTGAGACATATTTCAGTGCATTTCCTTGGCAGTTTTCAAGTTTTCTACATGTTTTTGGTATTTTAAGAAATCTGCTTTGTTTCAGAAATTCATCCATTTTATTAGCACTTCCAAATATATTGTTTGGTTGTTTATAGCATTCTTTTAAAATATAAAGTAGTGTTTCAGCTTTATTTTTTTAATTACATTTAATTTTGGATGGTGGTGCTTTTGTTCTTTTTGTTTTCTGCATTAGATGTGCGTGTGTTTTGTTGATTTTATTATTATGAAAACCAAAATTGGTCATGGATATTTTTCTGAAAAAAATATGCCAAGTAGGATAAGTCAATTTCATAGAAAACTTTTTCACATCTATTCACTAGCACTAACATGTTCATATCTGGCATAGTAAGGAATCTCTTGCTAATGAGGTTAAAGATCCACTTGTCTCTCATGTATACTCTCTTTTTGTTGGGCTTGCTGGGGAGGTTGCAGACACCCCTAGAGGCCGTCTTTCAGCTTTCCCCTATTCCCCTCCTTTTCTATTGCATGCAGATGTTTCAACATGTTTCCAATCCACAGCCCAGGGGAGACATCAGGTCCACCACGCAGCAGCCTCAGCACACCTGAAGCCGGAAACCAGGAACAAGCAATTCCAGCTGCTAATACCGACCGGACTCCCTCTCTCTGGTTTCTAAAAATACCCTGCCCTCCCAGCAAAGATTAGTCTTTCACCTCCAAGAAATAAGGCGTGCAGAGCTGTCAGCCACTGGCCCTGACCCAAGCAGTTGGCCTCCCCGGTGGAGCGGCCAGCCTGGCATTTCTACCCCTACTCTTTCTAACCCCTTTTAATGAGGGATCATTTGCTGAAAGCCTTTGTTGGGCTTGGGTCTCTTTTCTCAGGAGGCAATGTGTAGCAACCTGCTCCGCATGGGTTAGGTGCTATTTATGATATGTTTCTCCATCTATGGAAACAATATGAATCTTGATATGAGGTCTTAGAATACATGTTGGAACCTTACATTCTTTGAGGTTGGCTACTAATCAGGATTATCATTTATGGAAAAAAGTTTTACTGAGCCCCTTCTGCAATTTCATGCCCTGCTATCTGAGCTTTGGTTTCCCACGAAATTTTAATTGTAGTGGAGATTATAAAAATATATAAAATTTAAATTAGAAAACCCAATGATCCATATTTCCATCATTAGGATAATATTCTAGGTCAGATAAGGTTCTTAGTTGCAAACGAGAAAATTCACCTTGATCACTTTAAGTAAAATAGGAATTCCCTGGTGGGAGTACGGAAGGAATAGAGTGGAGGGTCTGTCTCCAGTAAAGGTGTACAGAAATACTCTGCAGAACTGTCCTCCTTCAGAAACCATTGCTGTGGCTGCTAACCTCAGCAGCATTAGAGGCATTAGTGAATGCCAAAAACTCTTTGTACAACAGCCACCAGTACAGCATCAATGCTCTTTCTGTGTCAGAACATAGTCTGGTAATCATAATTGCCCTCTTTCCTGACTCCGCACAGAGTCTGATATCTCTGAGGCCACTTATAACATCTAAATGTAAACTCAGATCAGAGCTTGTTACATCATTCTTTTCCTTCTGAATCTGAACACATTCTCTCTAAAGGTTGATTCCATCAAATGAGTGCATGATAATTTAACTGACTCCCTATACTGTTCCCAATTTTATTTGACATTTATTTTTTGTTATAGAAAAATCTTGAAATAAATTTGGGTGGACACATATTTTATTGCATTTTTAAATATACATTTTGGTGTGAACTCTTAGCAGTTGTAAAGCATAGGTCAAAGGGATTGTGCATTTTACATTTTGTGAGATGTTGCAAAGTGCTCTCCAAATAAACTAATTGATATACACTCAAAATTTGTGTGCATGGATGTTTCCTTCACAATATAAATATTGTTACTATTATGATATCAAAAACATTACTTACTTTTTAAGAACTGTTTATTTTTGATTTTCCTATTATGTCTTTAAATGAAGAAAATTAACCACATGTTTGTCTCAAGAAATTATCTACAAATTTATTTTGTGTAGGAAGTTATATAGGATTAGAGTCCTCTCACTGTATCCTAGCTCCATTCATTGATTGTGGAGCAACCTATGTTCCTTAATCAATATAACACAGCACATTTAAAATGCCTTTCTGGACTGTCTGTGTATTTGCTTTCTTGTAATAATTTTTCATTGTTTTATAATCACTTTGTTTTGCCCTTGTCTGTTCTTATCTACCTTTGCCCTTTTCCTCTAATGTTCACTGTGATTACCTCAAACCATGCCTCCATTTTGCTTTTCAAACATGTATTTCTACTATATAATGTATTAATTGTTGATGCAACAATGTTATTTCTCCTCCCCAATTTCCTGGCACAATAATTTTCCATGCCCCCCTCTCCCATTGCTGTTTTCTCATCATGTCTTTGTTTTCTGTTCAGCTAAATTCCTAACCTCTGCTAATTTGTCTAAACTACAAAAGTCTCAAGGGAAGAGATTTTTCCACTCTTCTCTTGGATTGTTACTTTTAAGAACGGATTTTCTTCTTGATTTGATTATACTCTTCCTTTCTTTTATTTTGCTCACTGTAATATTTTTGCCTACTTGCCATTCCGTTTCTTTTTTTTTCATGTCTCATGTGGATAGCGCTATTATTTTGTAAGGATATAGTATGAATACATTTTCCTTTATTCCATTTTCACCTTTTCCATCTCATCTGAGAATTGCATTTTTTTCCACCTTTTTGAGATATATGCATTGTGTGTTCTTTTCACTTTTTTTTGTTGTTGTTCGCTTGAGGGTTCATGTACCTAAGAGCTCAGGTGTCACGTGGGATGTTGAAAGGCTGAATGGACCACTTCTGGTTCTGCTCACTGTGTGGCGAGGATGGGGTGTGGGGCATGCTGGTATTCACGGGAGTTAGGACACCTGGGCTATGCCAGGAAACCTGGGTTCTTGGGCTCTTTTGCTTTTACTTTCTCTGGCTATACTTTTTGCAAAACTTTTCATGACATAGCACTATTTATTTTCCTGATTATTGACATCTTTCTTGTTTTTAAAAGTTTAGTTTGGCTCACTTTTAATTATATTTTGGGAAGAAAGATATTTTGAATTGGCTTCATTTCTCCTTGTAACCAACAAGTCACTGTTGCTTTTATTTTTAAAAAACCTTTCACAATGAAAAGTGAATTAATGTGCCAAGTAATTAAACATAAGCAACTAATTTGTCTGGTGAGAGAAGAAGGAATGTGGCTGTGCTGAGGTAGAAAAAATATGTATCACTATATTATGCTTTAAGTTATATGTTCCCTACTGTCACTTCTCCAGAGAACAACTTATATATTCTTGAAGTAGTATTGGGTGAACATTGGCATGAAAAGTGAATGTTAAATTTATTTTTAATTAGATAGATTAAAAAAAGCAATTAGCAACTCAGAAAATTTTGACGATAAGTATGAGAGCAAAGGCTTAGAATCTTTAACATATGAGTTCACGTAGATGGATAAATACCAAAAGTTATGGATAGACAGTTCAGCAAAGAGGACAAATTAAAGGTTTACAAATTAAGGGGAGTAGGATTGAGTAGTTTCAAATATATTAATAATCAAAGAAAGGTGTGCTATTCATCTATTAAAATCAGCAAAGAGGAAAATAATGAAACTATAGAAAATAATGAAATTTTAAATTAAGCTCAAGAGGAGACATTCCCAGCCACTGCAAGAGAGAAGGTAAAATTGTATAGTTTTGGAGGAATCTAGTTAAAAAAATTAGTCATTGCCACTTGTTGAACACTAAGAATAGGACAGTAAAAAAAACAAAACAAAACATAATCACTGTCATTAATGCAATGGAGCTTTCTACAGGGCAGACAGCTAAACAATTGCAATAAAGTAACATGTTAGTTTAAAATAGACACATTAGAGCACAAATTAGAGGGACATAATCTAGTCATGAAAAATCTTCATATACTTTCACGTAGCAATTATATTTAATAGGAATATGTCCCAGAATAATCCTGCAAGCAAACAAAGTTTTATGCATTCAGGCCTTTCATTGCACAAAGTTGTTAATTGTTTATAATGGCAAAGATTGTAAACCGAAATGTTCAACATTTGACATAATAATAAACTGAAGAGTAGTACAACTATACAAAAGAATAAGTTGTTACCATGAAAAATAATACATATGAAAAAGCTAAAAAATGGGACAACTCACATGCTATTATGTTACTTTAACATGAACTAAACATTTTAAGCACAATGTTATCTTAACCACTAAAAATACACATAAACAAGATTTTAAAGTAACTGAACAAAACATAGACTGGTGAAAGCATGATGATATTTTTCTATATTTGTAAATAAAGATTATTTTATATTAAAATTAGAATAAAATTAAATACAAATAGTATTATAGGCAATTTATTTTAATTTTTATTGTCATCATTTGATTACATTTTATTTTAGTTTTTGAATAGGCACAAATATTTTCAAAATATTTGCATTTTGAAGATACAAATGTGTATACAATGGAGAGTGTTCTCCCTCTCATACAGTTTTCCAGCCGCTCAGTTTCTTTCCTACATACAATTATATCTTTTCAGAGATACTTGTGTATCTCCACGAGTTACCTGTTTATCTTTCCAGATATATTCCCTGAGTATATAAGCATATATCCTTAACATATATATGTATACGCATATATTTTAAGGTATATTTGTATCAAACACAGTTGCCTGTGCTTTGGCAGACATATTTGGTTATATCCTTGATCCTATATAGATCCCTGTTATAAGAGGGCATAGTGTAGTGAAAGAGGCATAGATATAGAATAAGAATACCTGCTTGTGTTAATTCTACCATTTAAGACATTTATCTGGACTATTAGGTTTCAGATTCCTTATTTGTAGAATAAGAGTGGTAACCTCTTCACCACTAGTCTTACAGTTTAAACAGATCTAATACAGTATGCTGTATCCCACACATTTTGTTATGTATTGTGGTTAAGATTATTAATTTCCAAATGATGTGGAAATTTCCTGTATGCCATTCTGAAAAATTTATAGGATGAGCTTCATATTTTCTTCCAGCACTTTAAAATGTCATTACATTGTTTTCTGGCTTGCATGCTTTTGATGAGACAAATACTGTTAATCTTATCTTCTGTCTTTTGTATCATATGTGTCCTTTTATCTTTGGCTGCTTTTATGATATTCTTATTCCTGAATTTTCCTTAATTTGATTATGATACATCTTGATGTTTTTTTTCTTGTGTTTATTCTACTGGGGTTCTATGAAAGTTCTTGGATCTGTGGGTTTATATTTTTCATAAAACTTGTAAATAGTTCTATATTTCTTAAATATTATTTTCTAATATAAATGTGTCTGCCTTGTATCTCAAATATTTTATTTTTCTGGTTCCCTTTCTCTTTCTTATTTTGGAACTCAAGTTATCATATAAATTATTAATATCACCTACAGGTAACTTAGGTTCTGGCCATTTTTGTGACATTCCTTTTATTCTCTCTGCCCCATCTTACATAGTTTCTATTACTGTATCTTCAAGTGCCAGAATTTTATTTTCCTTCTGCAGTACCTAATTTTGTATTCTCATAAAGTAGAATTTATTTCAGATATTGTATTTTTCACACCTGAGGCTCTCATGATTCTTTGATATCTTCTATTTATCCTTTCATTGTGTTCAGGTTTTCCCTTAAGTCTTTAAGAATGACTCTTTTAATATCTTCATTTGTTAATTCTTCATCTTGTCATTTCAACATCTGTCTCTATGACTATTTCTTTTATTCTTTTAATCATAATTTCCTGTTTTCTTGATGACCAATAATTTTTGAGTGGATATTGGACATTTTGAAATTTATATTGTTGAGGGCCAGATTTTATCTTGTTTCTTTGAAGAGTTTCAGATATTTTCTGAAGTTGAAAATTACATACAGATATTTTCCAGGCATGTTTCTTAAAACTGTAAGGGTGGATCTGGAGTAACCTTTATTGTAAAGCCAGTTTATCCCCATAACTAAGACATTGCCCTTCTTGGGTCTTGATATAATACCTGGAATATCTATTAAAATGTCTCTACTTCAGCAAGTGAAAACTTGAATGATTTCAGTCTAATGTGAGTTTTTGCAATGGTTCAACCTTAGTTTTCTCATAATTGTACTTTCTTTTGCAGTTGCTCTTGTCCAAACTTAATAGTTTTATTCTATTTAAACAAAAGATAAGAATTCTCCATTTAGATAGCTGAAACTCATTTTCTGTATAAATTTCTCCTTTCTGGTACTAGGGCCCAGGCTTTCTAGATTTATTAGATACCTGAATATTATTCATTACTTCCTTAATTTAGGAAAATAACTGGTCCTACACAACAATCTGGAAATAGCTTCCAGGCAAAAAGACTGTTTATCTGTCCCTGTGCCAGTACCATGTTGTTTTGATTACTGTGGTTTTGTAATAGGTTTTGAGAAAAGGAAGTGTGTGTCCCCCATCTACATTCTTCATGTTCGAGATGGCTTTAGGTATTTTTTTAGGCACTTTACTCTTCCATATAAATCTGGTGATTAGCTTTTCCATTTCTGCAAAGAAGGTTGTTGGTATTTCAATTCGGATTACATTGGATCTATAAATTGCTTTGGGTAGTATTGACGTCTTAATGATATTTAGTCTTCTAATCCATGAACATGGAATGTCCTTCTATGTATTTAGGTCTTTAATTTCTTTGGAAAATGTTTTGTAATTTTCTAGGAAAAGTCCTTGACATCCTTGGTTACATTCACTCCTATTTATTTGTTTCCATTAGCTTTTCTTGATTGGGAGATGTTCTAGTTTGTTAGCTGCCAGAATGTGATATACCAAAAAAAGAATGGCTGTGAGAATGTCCCAATTAAAGCAATTCTATAAAACTGTCCAAATTAAGGTACCATTAAAAGGTTATCTTCACTCAAGGAAAGCCAGTGAAGTTCAGGGTTTCTCTCTCAACTGGAAAGGCACATGGCAAACATGGCTTCTGCTAGCTTTCTCTCCAGGCATCTTGTTTCATGAAGCTCCCCTACGGATGTATTCCTTCTTCATCTCTAAAGGTCTCTGGCAGTGTGGGCCTTGGCTCTAAAAAAGGGGACTCTCTCCAAAATGTTTCCTTTTTTAAAGGATTCCAGTCAAGGCCCACCTGGAATGGGCAGAGTCACATCTCCCTCTAATCAAAAGTTAACACCCACAGTCGGATGAGTCATCTCTCCATGGGAACAAAAAGCTCCAAGCCAGCAATATTGAATGAGGATTAAAGGACAGGGCTTTTCTGGGGTCTACCAGTAGATTCAAATCAGCACAGGAGATTTGTGATGACTGATTCAATTTCTTTACTAGTAGTTTGTTTGTTGAGATCTATTTCTTTTGGTCAGTGTGAATAGTTTATGTATTTCAAAGAAATTTGAATTTGTCCATTTCATCTAGGTTATCTAATTTGTTGGCATACAGTTTTTCATAGTACAACTGTCCTTTTTATTTCATTTAGGTAAAAATAGTGATGACCCCCTTTTCATTTCTGTTTTTTGTCATATGAATTCTTGCTCTTTTTTTCTTTGTTAGTCTACTAAGGGCTTGTAGATTTGTTGATGTTTTCAAAGAACCAAATTTTGGTTTTGTTGATTCTCTTTATTGTTTTTTGCTTGTTTGTTTTCTATTACATTTATATTTCTTCCAATCTTTGGAGTGTCCTTCTTTCTGTTTAACTTAGGCTTAGTTTGCTTTTCATTTTCTAATTCTTCCAGTCTTGAAGTTAGGTCTCTGATTTGGTCTCTTTCTCCTTTTTTAATATAAGCATTGAGAGCTTTTTATTTTACTTTTAGCACTGCCTTCACTATGCCCATTATGTTTTCTTATTGTATGTTCATTTTCATTCACCTCAAGATATTTCCTAATTTTGTTTCTGATTTCCTCTTTAACCCATTAGTTGTTTAAGAATATGTTATTTAATTTCCACATACTTCCTAATTGTCCTTTTCTTTCTCTGTTATTGATTTCTAGCTTCATTCCAGTGTGGTGGGAGAAAATACATTGTATGACTTCAATATTTTTTAATTTATTGAAATTTTTTTGTGACCCAACATATGTCTATCCTGGGGAATGATCCATTTGCACTTGAGAAGAATGTTGTTCTGTTTTCATTGGGTAACAGTGTTCTATTTATGTCTGAAAGGTCTAGTTGGTTTAGTGTATCATTCAAGTCCTGAAATTCCTTACTGATCTGACTAGATGTTCCATTCATTATTGAAAGTTGTGTATTAAAACCTGTTATTAATGTAGGGCCATCAGTTTTTCCCTTCAAATCAGTAGGTATTTGCTTCATATAGTTTGGGCTGTTTGGTGCATATATATTTCTAATTATTATGTTTTCCTGTTGAATTGTCCCCTTTATTCATAGGTAATGACCATCTTTGTCCCTCATAATTGTTTTTGACTTAAAGTCTATTTTATCCAATATTAGTATATCTACCTCAGCTCTCTTTTGGTTATTACTAAAAGTATGGTATATTTTGTTCCATCTTTTCATCATCAACCTACTTGTAACTTTGACTTTAAGGTGAATCTCTTGCAGGCAGCTTATAGTTGGCTCATGCTTTTATATCCATTGTGTCAATCTCTGCCTTTTGACTGGGAGTTTAAACCGTTTTTACTTAAAGTCATATTGATACTACAGGCCTTTCTTCCGCCATTTTGCTATATTGTCTTTAAAAGTCTTATACCTCATTTGTCCCTTATTTCCTTTAAAGATTATTTTTACACTCATTTTCTTTCTTGTGTTGTACCATATTGAGTACCTTCTCATTTCAGTCTGGATGTATTTTTCATCAATTTTCCTTGTGGTTACTATAGCATTGAAATTTATCATCCTAGATATACAGCAATCATACTGGCTTGATACCAACTTAACTTCAATAGCATGCACATATATTTTTCATAATAGTCTCTGTCATCTCCATTTTTTGAACTTGTTACCACTTAATCTTTATATGTTGCATATACAGAATCATAGATTTATCATTACTTTTCAGTGAATTTGCATTTAGCACCTATAGGAAATAAGAAGTGGAGTTATATAGCAAACAATGCAATACAATAATACTGGCATTTATAATGACTGAAATGATTACTTTTTCTTTGTTTTGCTTTGAATTACTATCTAGTGTCCTGTCATTTAATTCTGAAGAGCAATCTTTAGCATTGCATATAGGGCAGGTCTAGTGGTGATGTACTACCTTAGTTTTTGTTTATCTGACAATGTCTTAATTTCTCCAACATTTAGGAAAGATAGTGAAATTCTTGTCTGGCAATTGTTTTTCTCAGTACTTTAAGTATTTCAACCCACTGCCTTCCTGCCTCCTTAGTTCCTGATGAGAAATTGGCACTCAGTCTAATTGGGACTCCATTGTATATAATATGTTGTTTTCTCTTGCAGCTTTTAGTACTCTCTTCTTGTCCCTTGCATTCTATAGTGTGATAAATATATGATGGGGTGCTTTTTCTTCATGCTTATCCTGTTTGGTGTTCTCTGGGCTTCTTGGACATAGATATGTATGTATATTTTGCTAAGTTTGAGAAATTCTCTACCATTATTTCTTTGAATATTCTTCTGCCCCTTTCTCTCCTTATTCTCCTGGGACTCCCCTAATATGTATTATGTATATCAGTGTGCTTGATGGTGTCTGTTTCAGTTTGTTAAAGCTGCTGGAATGTAATATACCAGAAATGGAATGACTTTTTAAAATGGAATTTATTACATTACAATTTTACAGTTCTAAGGTCTTAAAAATGTTCAAACTATGACATCCAGAAAAGGATACCTTGAATCAAGTTAGGGCCAATGACATTGGGATTTCTCTGTCAGCTGGGAAGGCACATGGTGGCATCTGTTAGCTATCTCTCTTGGCTTCTCGTTTCAAAATGGCTTCTGTAGGGGTGTTTTCCTTCTGCATCTCCAAATGTCTCTTTTTGTGTCAGCTCTGAAGCTTCCTCCAAAATGGTTCCCTCTTAAATGACTATAGTCAGTAGCCCACATTGAATGGGTGGACACACATCTCCATGAAAATCACCTAATCAAAACAAAAGTCCCACCCACAACCATGTGGATCACATCTCCATGGAAGCAATTTGGTCAAAAAGATCCCACCCAATAATATTGAATGAGGGTTATAGAACATGACTTTTCTGGGGTATACAACCATTTCAAACCAGTGTCCAATAGCTGCCTTAGACTATTTTCACTTTTAATACTACTTTTTTCTTTCTGTTCCTCAGCCTGATTCATTTCAAGTGTCTTGCCTTCAAACTCACTTATTGTTTTTTTCTGCCAGCTCCACTCTGCTTTGAAGCCCTCCTCAGCAATTTTCATTGCAAGTATTGTGGATTTCAACTTCTGTAGTTCTATTTTGTTCCTTTTTAAAATTGCTCTTTACTTAGGCGTTCATATTATTCATTCATTGTTTCCTAATATCATGTAGCTCTTTCTCTGTACTTTCCTTTAACTCCTTAAGAATTTCTACTATTAAAAAAAAGTTTGTTTGGTATGTGCACATTCTTGTATTCTTCATTGGTGTTTTCTGTATTTTTATCTTCTTACTTTGGATGGATCATCATTTCTTGTTTCTTTGCTTGTCTTGTACTCTTTGGTTGCACACTGTACATTTTAATATTTTAAGATAGTGACTCTGGGATTTACCCCCTGGGATGTCTGTTTCTTGATTTTGTTACCATCTGGTGAGAAGACAAAGATTTCCTTGAGCTTCAGCCCTCCTATCAGGAAGGTCTTCTCAAGGCAAATGCACTGTGTAGGGTTTTCCATTTTTTTCAGCTTCTATCTTGTCCTGGACTTATCCTTCTTTGTTCTTTTGGAGTTCCCCTATTTTACAAGTGTTTTGTCTCTCTGTTTCTCAGGGGACAGGCCTCACTCTCCCCATCCAAAGCCAGCTGGCTTTTGTCTTAGACTGTCTGCCTGTATAGTTTTTTTACAGTCTTCTCATTGTCTCATACTGCTTTTTTTCAAGAGTGCAAATTCTTGGAGGATAGTCACCCTGGGGGAGGACTTCTCAGTTCAGTCTCTTCCAGCCAAAACAGGGCCAGGGACTCAGAAGGAGATACAGACCAGCTCCAATGTGCCCTGTGGAGGGGGTCAGGAAAAGCACCCAAAACTTCTCTGATGGTTCCCTAAAGCTGATCTTTCTTGGGCTTCCCAGCAAATGCAGCCCTTCAGCTATCTTTCTCTTGCAGCAATTAGGAAGCACTGTGGAAACCCTGCATCTTTACATCTCCATCACCTCCTTCCATGTTCAGGGAGTGTTGAAATGATGGCCACTTCCTCCCTTTGTCTGGGATGGGGTTTAAACAATGGCTGCTACCTTTGTCCACAGCAGGTTAAAATAGTAGCTGCCCTCAGAGCCATGACCCAGTGATCCAAATTTACTAATGAACACCAGGATCAATGATTAGTCATGCATGCACTTGCTCTTGGGAAAGAGGATTTTTATGTCTCTGTCTGTCATCAGCCTCTATCCAGGGACTGGATCCCATGGCCCACTGCCATAAAAGTATGGGCAGAAGGCCAGTAGCTGCTACACTGAGAGAGCAATTTATAGTTTGTCATTTAAAGTAATTTATTAGCCTCTTTCTCCCACTCTTCTTATGGATGATGTACTGTATTCTTCTGGCTTCTGTAGTTTCAAAAATTGTTGTTTCCAAGAGTTCCTTCCTGTTTAATAGTTGTTTGCATAGAAAGACTAGTCCTGGAGCTCCCTACCTTACCATTTTCCCTGTGAGTTGAATTTTATATATGGTGTGAGGTAAGGGTACAACTTCATTCCTTTGCATATGGAGATCTAGTTTTCTCAGCATTTTGAAACATCAGTTGGCCATAAATGTGAGGGTTGATCTAGGCTGTCTAATTTGTTGGCATATAGTAGTTCATAATATCCTCTTATAATACTTTATATTTCAGTGGGGTCAGTTGTAATGTTCTCCATTTCATTTCTGTTTTTAGCTATTGGTGTACTCTGTATTTTTTTCCTTCATGAGTCTGGCTAAAGGTTTGTGAATTTTATTTGGTCATTTTAAAGAATAACTTTTCGGTTTTGTTGACTCTCTGTTTTTGTTTTTTGTTTGTTTGTTTGTTGTTTTAGTTATTCTCTATTTCATTTATCTCCACTCTAGTCTTTGTTATTTTATTTGCTTTGCTCACTTTGAGTTTAGTTTGCTGTTTTTATTTTAGATTCTCTAGTTTTGAGGTTAGATTTCTTATATCAGAATCTTTCTTATTTCTTATACATTCTGAGCTATCAATTTCTGTTTCAGGGGTGTCATTCTTGCATCTTATAAGTTTGCATATATTATGCTTTCATTTTCACTCAGTTCAAAGTGTTTCATAATTTGCATTATGATTTTTTCTTTTACTAGCTGTGTATTTAAGAGTACTGTTTTTGATTGCCTCATATTTGTGTATTTTCCATTTGTCCCTCTCTTATTGAAAGTTTCATTCTATTGTTGTTGGAGTAGATACATTGTATGATTACAATATCTTTGGATTTATTGGAACTTGTTTTATGATCCAAAATATTATCTATCTTGGGGAGTGATCCATGTGCATTAGAGAACCATGTGTATTCTGTTGCTGTTGGGTCATGTGTCCTACATATGTCTGTTAGGTCTAGCAGGTTTAGAGTGTTATTAGTCTTTTATTTATTTTTTTATTGATTTTCTTTCTAGATGTACTATCCATTATTGGAAATGGCATATTAAAATCTCCTAGTATTTATGTAAAACCATCAATTTTTCCCCTTCAAATCTGACAGTATTTGATTGATATATTTTTGTGCTCTGGTATTAAGTGCATGTATATTTGTTTATTATGTCTTCCTGTTGAATTGACTCTTTTATCAGTACTCAGTCACCTTCTTTGTCCCCCATAAGAGTTTTTGACTTAAAGTCTACCTTGTCCTTTTTTTTTTCTCGCAAGGGTAGGCACTGGGAATTGACCTCGGGTCTCCGGCATGGCAGGTGAAAATTCTGCTTGCTGAACCACCGTGGCCCACTCTACTACCTTGCCTTTTGATTGGAGAGTTTAAACCATGCACATTTAAAGTAACTACTGATTATGTGGGACTTTCTTCTCCCATTTTGTTATTTAGTCTTTGTAAGTTGTGTGACTTTTTTGTACCTCAATTCTTCCTTTAATGTCTACTTTAATATTTACCTGATTTTTGCATTGTATTATAGTGGGTCCCTTCTCATTTCTATCTGGATATATTTTTTCATTCTTTTTGCAGTTATTATGAGGTTAAAATTGAACACCTTAAATCTATAACAATGCAATTTGATTTGATATAAACTTATCTGCAATAACAAACGCATTAGCTGTTCCTATCTCTCTACCTTTTGTCTTTTTGTATTTGGTACAAATTATGTCTTTCTATGCTTTATGTTAAAGCCATAGATTTAATATTTCTTTTTGTGCTTTAGCATCTTAGTACCCTTATCAGAGGGCTCTCTATCTTTATGCCACTTTAATCCACTGTCTAGTGTCCATTCCTTTCAGTCAGAAGAACACCCCTTAGCATTGTTAAAGGGGCAGAGCTAGTGGTACTAAAGTCACTCAGCCTGTTTTTTTCCTTTTTTTTTTTAAGTCCAGGAATGTGTTACTCTCTCCCTCATTGGTGATAGGAAGTCCTGGTTGATATAAATTTCTTGGTTGGCAATTATTTTGTTTCAGCACTTTTAATATTTGAAATCACTGCTTTCTTGCCTCAATGTTTTCTGGTGAAAAAATCAACATTATAATATTGTGATATCAAAATAGAAAAACAAATCAGTCATCTTCAAATTTATCTTAAATATGTTTGACTCTCTTCTCTCAATATGATCTAAGATATACATATATAAATATAATATATAATTTTAAGTTATATTGATAAAATTGACTTATTTAAAATATAGGTCTTGTTTATGTTTTGCATTAATGGTTTTGGAATATTTTCCACAGAGATTTACTATGTCTATTTATGTTAGATATATTTCCAAACAATTATAATTATAATTATTGTTTATAAGATATTTGTCTAATATAGTTTCTAATTCGAGTCTAGACATATAGGAATAACACTGATTTTCATATATTGATCTTGTATCTATCAGTACATTCTTATTTTTTAATTATTTTCTATTTATTTGATTATTCTGTATAAGGTAATATCATCTACAATAAAATGAATTTTTTCCTTTTACCCATTAAATTGCATTGGGTAGTGCCTCCTTTACAATGTAGAATAGTTGAGATAATTTTTTTTCTGACTTAAATGGGAAGACTTCTAAATAAATTTCCTTTGTTTCCTAATTAGCCACATGTAGATTTATCTTTTGAAATGATCATATGTTTTTTTATTCTTCATTTAATTTTTGAATGTGGAGCATATCTTTGAAAGTAATTTTCTTTTGTTCCTGAGATATACCCTACATAAGCAGAGTATTCGAGCATCAATTTTCCTTTTCACTTAAATTTTCAAGTTGATTGATGTCTGTATCATCTACATCCACATCTTTTTAATTAAAAAATATTTATTTTGTAGTATTATATCCCAAAATAGATTATTTGTGCTTTCCTCTTTTTTTTGTGGGAAGTCTTTATAAAATCTTTCTATTTTATAAGCAATTTTAAAGATCCAAAATTTGCTTACAGTTAATCCTCTACTTTTCTCTTTTTAATTTTTTTATTTCTATTATATCCTTCTTTCCATTTTCTTGAATTTACTCTGCAGTCCTTTTTCTAGTACCTTGAGCTGAATAATCAGCTCCTTGACTTAAAATGATGAATTTACCTTCAAGCACATCTTTGACCATATTTCATATGCTTTATTAAGTAGTATTTTATTGTACTTGTGTTGGTAATATTTCTTGCAGTTTAAATTGTAATGTTTCCTTTACCCCATCAAATTGAGTGCATATGTTAGTTATCTTTCCAATTGTTAATTATTAATATAGTTTTTATTTGTAATGAAATTGCATTTGATTTCTTAGCAATGTATTGACTTAAATTGCATTGAAGTCTGAGAATAGGATCTGTGTGAGAGCAATTCAGTTAAATGTGTTGAGACTTATGTAAAGATTAACTTGTGCATGATTTTTGTAATTTTTCCAGGTTTTCAGGAGAAGAAAGTTGTTGTTTACCTTTTTTTAGTTAATAAAAGTTGAAAAATATTACTTACATCATGCATATAAATCTGATTTTCAATTTTTCTGAATCCTTATTCATGTTTGTCTGCTTGATTTATTTCTTCATGATGTACAGATTTCAGTATCACAAGGAGAGTTTGAAAAATTCACCATTATAACTGAACATTTTGTCAGTTTTTGCTTAATGTAATTTAAGATTTCACTGAGTGCACACTCATCTTTAATCAATATCAGAGAGTTATGATTTATACTAGGGTCATCAAGAAGATTCAGTAAGGGAGGAGTTAATCAAATGACTATTTGTATACATTTTATAACCTTTATAAATAAAAGAAATGATATTTACATATATATATGATTAATATTGTGTCATTCTGATCTAATATAATATATGAAGAGTGCAATAGTAGATGCTATTGGGGTCAGAACTGGCTCCTCTTTACCCAAAGTTGTTATGAGTGTTGGCTGATAATTTACAGATTTCCCCTTTTAGAAAATTGCCCTTGCTAAAAGGGAGCCACCTCACCTGGTATTGCCTCATCCTTATACTCATCCCATTCTCTCTACCAGTGCAGAGCTCTATCAGAAACTGATAACCCTGGGGTACAAAAGACCAGCCTCCTTGCCTCAATTAGTGCTTCGGTTTTCTATGGATTCAACTGGTGTTAGTTGTGAGTTGAGCCCAAGTTCTTGTTTAGTATGATGGTTAGAACACTCATGTGTCAACTTGGCCAGGTGATGCTGCCCAGTTGTCTGGTCAAAGAAGCACTGGTGTATCTGTTTCTGTAAGGATATTTCATGGACTTAAAGCATCAGCACGTTGATTGCATCTAAGGCTGATTATCTCTGCAGTCTGCTAAGGGGAGTGTCTTCTGCAGTAAGTCATGTTTAATCTAATCAGTTGAAGGCATTAAAAGAGAAGACAGAAGAGACAATCTCTCTCTCTCCACTTCAGTTAGCTAGCCTCTCCTGGGGAATTCACTGAGAACCTCAATGGAGTTGCCAACTCATGGCCTGCCTTACAAAATTTGGATTTGTGTATCCCATAGTGTATCCCACAGTTGCACAAGACACTTTTATAAAATCTTTTATTTACAGATATCTCCTGTTGGTTCTGTGTCCCTAGAGAATCCTGATATTACAATTAGTTCTATCCTTTTGCCTTTCACTGTTTTCCTTAGTCCCCTTCTCCTGAGTGAACTCCAAGAATAAATCAAAAGAATTCCTATCTCAGGCGGGCCACGGTGGCTCAGCCGGCAAGAATGCTTGCCTGCCATGCCAGAGGAAATATTTGGTTTTAAGTACGTATATCTATCACTATTACCTGCTCTCAGAAATGCAGAGTCAGCCTATTTGTAGTGAAGCCATGAGGATCTTTATTAAAAAAAAATTCCAGAATTATTGTGATATAGTGTCATGGCTAAAGACCACTGCTCTGAACTTTCCCATTCCATTTTGAAATTCATACATCTCTATATTTTGAGAATATAATGGAGATAAGCAAATTGTGAAGCTACTGATATTTTTCTTACTCTTGGAATTCCTTTTATCATTTTTCTTTTCTTTTTATGTTTTTCTTCTTCTAAGCTGGTCACATTTCTGTTTTTTCATTCATTTCATTTGACCTTGGAGAAATAACTCAAAACTGTTTTTTTCTTCTTTAATAAGGCAAGTTATTGCTTTATATATTGCAGGATAGAAAACAAGCAGTGAAAAACTGCAAGTGTCCAGGTATCAATTTTCACATAAGAAGTACTCAACATAGATTTTCCTTCCTCCTTCTCTGCATGAATTCTTCCTTCCTTTCATTTTTCCTTCCTTTCTCCCTTCTTTCATTGAAATGATACTTTAAAGCTAATGTGGGTAAATAAACATGGGGCTTATACAGTTAGTTTGCCTTAATGAACTGTGCGGCTGATATACACTTAAGGATCTCTCATTTTGATGGAAATGTTCTGTTTCAGAAATACCTATCTTGGATTATAATGAAACAACTTTGAGGCTAAAGCATAAAGCCTTGGGGAACAAAAGCATGTGAAGTCGAGAATTTTAAATGAATAAGGATTATTGAACACTTAAAACAAATATATTGGACTTTCCATGGAGAATACTTTATCCTTGTTTTTAATGATGGCAAATACTAACAAAACAAATAAGATGCAAATATACATTCCTATCATGCAAAACATTAATTTCTTTGACTTATCACGTTAATGTTGCAATGCTAGCACTCCCTGACACCTAACATTTAATTTTTGGAAATATAATATTGCCAAATTTCTGCTTGCTTTTACAGCATATAATACAAGTTATTGTCAAAAGTAACTTTGAGAAACCTTAGGGGAAACATGTTAAATTTATAGAGTCTAGTGCATTCACAACAAATACAATTTATATTTTTAGGTTTTCTTAAGCAAAACAACTTTGTGATATTTTCTGAAATTTTTAAAAATTTCCTCATTCCTCTAAATATCCTCACTCAAAAAGGATGTTATCACTTCCCCAATTCCTACTGAAGGCAATGCTCTCCCTAAAAGAATTTAATAATAATATATATTTTTTATTTTTCACGTTTTTTATTGTAGATTATAACATATATCCAAAGGAAAGAAATGAAAAAGAAGTAGTTTTCAAAGCACTCTTCAGCGAGTAGTTACAGGACAGATCCCAGAGCTTGCCATGGGCTACCATACGATCCTCTCAGATTTTGCCTTCTACCTGCTCCAGAATAAAGGAGGCTAGAGGGCTTAAATATTTTTTTATCATCACAATCGACTTTTTTCCTTCTTATTTTGTGAGAAATAACATATATACAAAAAAGCTATAAATTTCAAAGCACAGCACCACAGTTATTAGTAGAACATACTTCAGACTATGACATGGGTTACAATTTCACAGTTTTAGGTTTTCACTTCTAGCTGCTCTAAAATACTGGAGCCTAAAAGAGATATCAATTTAATGATTCAGCATTCATATTCATTTGTTAAATCCTATCTTCTCTGTATAACTCCACCATCACCTTTGATCTTTCCATCTCTCTCTTTAGGGGTATTTGGGCTATGGCAATTCTAAATTTTTTATATTGGGAGGGTCTGTCACTAATATGACAGAGAGATGGAACCATTTGATGTTCTGGAGAGGCTGGGCTAGGTTTCAGGACTTCTCTGGACCAGGGACCCATCTGGAGGTTGTAGATTTCTTGAAAATATTCTAGTGCATGGAACCCTTGTGGAATCTTATATATTGCCCTAGGTGTTCTTTAGAATTGGCTGGAATGGTTCTGTTGGGGGTTGGCAGGTTATGATAGGTAGCAAGGTCTACCTGAAACTTGCACAAAAGCAACCCCCAGAGTAGCCTCTCGACTCTATTTGAACTCTCTCTGCCACTGATACTTTATTAGCTACACTTCTTTTTCCCCTTTTGGTCAGGATGGAATTATTGATCCCATGGTGCCAGCTCTGGATTCATCCCTGGGAGTCATCTCCTATTTAATTATATTCTCAAAATCTTCCAGTGTTTTCTTTCCATTACTCTTAGAGCAAAAGCAGAACTCCTCTAGGGGTTATAGTGATCTGGCTTGGTCACAAATCCTGAGGTTGTCTCCTTGCCTTACTTCCTCTATTTATTTAAAAATAAAATTAAGAATTAGTGTGGCTGCCATGGCTCAGCAGGCAGAGCTCCGACCTGCCATGCTGGAGGTCTGGAGTTCGATCCCTGGTGCCTCCTGCTCATATGCAAATTAAAAAAAAAATCTATCTTAAAAAAAAAGAAGAATTAATCATGTTAGCAATTTTGACATAAAGTTAAAATTGATATTTGCTGCCTTTAAGCTTGACGTTTTATTTTCAAATGTGTCTGGATATAAAGAAAACAGATTATGACTATAATTTAAGGATTGGTTGAGTTGCTACATTGAGGTTTTGTTTTAATTTCTATTTTCCATCATTAGCAAGGTTGAATAAATTTCTGCCTATTAGGTTCATAATTCTATTTAATTATATTTCCTGTTTATGTCTTTGGCCTATTATTCTATTAATATATTTACCTTTTTTCTTACTGAGCAAAATTACCTACTTATAAAGTAATTAGCCCTTTAAATATATCAGATTGCAATTATTTTCCCCCAATATGCATGCTACTTTTTTGTTTTATGACAGCAGAGATTTTTCCATTTTAATGGAGTATGTAATGGATTGAACTGCACATCCCAATTTAGACATGTCTTTGTCCATGTTCTGGTAAGTATGGACACATTGTTAGTAAGATCTCTTCAAGATATTACTCAATTGTGGAGTGGCCTCACTCAATTAGCTCGGAGTTTAATCTGGATTACCGGTGTCCTTTATAGACATAATAAAAGTGAGACAGAGAGAGAAGGTGGGAGAGGCTGCTATGTGACATAAAAGCTAAGGACCAAGGATCACTGGCAGCTAGACGCAGAATGCCACCAACTTCTAAAAGCATCACCTAGTTGATGCCTTGATTCAGACGTTTCCTAGCCTTAAAACTGTGAGCCAATAAATATTCATTATTTAAGCCAAGCCATTGCATACTATTTGTTTTAGCAGCCAGGAAACTAACAGAAAGTATTTTATTTCTTTTGGATTAATTCCTGCAAAGTCCTTTCCTGTCACAGGATCAGTTACATATCTCATATATATTTTTTATAGCTATGGCTTTATTACTTACATTTAATTTAGTAATTCATGTCGTATTTATTTTGGTATATGGTATAGGACGAATACTTACACTTTCTCCTAGAGAGTGTATCAATTTTTTGAGCACCATTTAAAAATAAACCTACGGATCTGAAATGTCTAGTTTAGTTAAGGTTCCCAGATTTATCAAATAAGAATACAGGAGACCTTTTAAAATTGGAAATTCAAATAAAATAAGTGTTTTTAGTATAAAAACATCCCATGCAATATCTGTATGCCCCTTATAATATTTGGGACAATTATACTAAAAATATTTGTTATTTATTAGAAATATATATTTAGCTGGGTATTTTGTATTTTGCCTGTCAAACCTAAATTTAGCCAGTATGAAAATTTTCCTTTGCTTTCTACATGTTCTAATGAGTCTTGAATCACAAGGAAAAAGACTGCTGACAATGTAGCAAATATAGATGGCATTAATAATAAGAGAACTCAAGTCTTGTTCATATAATTTCAGGCTGACCCAGACCATTCAGTCATAGGAGCTGTAAATCCCTACTGCTATTAAAACAACCTGAGATAGTTTTCCAGTATTTGGAATGAAAACAGTTTAACTGACATAGACTAGATCATTTTCCTGTATCTGAACTTGATGTATAGTTTAGCACATTTGGGGAAGGGTGGTTGAATTATTCTATAAAATATTCACTTTTATATATCTGTGGAATAAAACTAATTCTGCATATATTTTGGATTGTAATTAAGCACAACATTACAGTATGGATCCCAGGACCACAGAAAATGAGAGATAGAGGTTTTAATATAACAGTAAACTCATGGATACTTTGGTTGTTCACCATCTCGAAACAGAACAAGATACTATGGACAAGTCTGAAGTAGAGAAGCATTGCTTTTTCAACATGACTGAATTTCAGTACAGCCTTAACTATCTCATTGACTCTTCTGCCCTTTGGGGCTTTGGGTTTCAAAGTGTAGTAATAACATCATTGTTGGCATAGAACTCATCCAAAGAGCTGGAGGTAGATCAGAGAAGACAACATTAAGCCTGGAGCTAAATAAGTCATTATGTTATATGTCTCCTGCCTCTCTGGCCTCTTTTACCAAAAGTACTGGCAAAAAATTGTATTTGTATTTCCAACACTATAGGATAAACTCCAGGATAAGCCACCAACTTTAACAATGTTAGGGAGTAGTAAGCTCTAGGGTGGAAAATGTGAGTCTTTAAATGTGCTAGAAAGAGTACTCCTTCAGAGGAAGGTGTAATTTGAAAGCAAGGAACAGAATTTTATCAACAGAATTAGGAAGAGAGAAATATTAGCATGCTATGATTTGTCCCTGTGAATGGAGTTAAAAATGATTTTGTTGTTCAAAGTTGCCAGCAAGTAGTAGCAACCGGTAGGGACAATACAGCAATATCACCCATATGAATGCTTAGTGTATTTTTTTTCCTCTTCAACTGAGTGCTCTTATTTTTGCCAAGCTATATTTTCTTACTTAAATTTTCTTTTCACTATCTTTGTCTTTCTTAATATATAACTGAATTCTAACTAAAATGCTGCATAATTTTAAACTTCTGTCAGATTTTATTTTCCAAAGATCTCTGCAACAATATTTTCCTTTCAACATGCTTTTTTTTTTTTTTACAATATGATTTTGCCATTACCCCATCTCTTTGAATCTGGGAATCATTATCCCAACTTCTTTGAATCTTTTTGGGGTTGAACTGCTTTGACCAAGAGAAAGAAGCAAAAATGATGATTAGTGAATGATTTTGAGGACAGCTCATAAGAAGCCAAATCATTGTATCTCTACTCTGGCCCTCAGAGAATGCTTACACTTTGGAAGCTTCCTTTTGGAATGCCCATGCTATTAGAAGCTCAAGTGACATGGCCATGTGTTGGGGCCCTGGTAGACCATCCAGAGCCAACAGGTACTGCCAATCATGTGAGGGAACCATCTTGGACCTACAGCTTGATTAAGCTTTGAGATAACTGCAGCCCCATCCAACAGCTGACCACTCTCACACAAGAACTACATAGTACTGCTCTATCAACCCAGAAAACTATGGGAGATAATAATGAGTTGGATTTTTTTTTAAGCTACAACAGATAACTGAAGCAGATGTCAAAATTGTTCTATAAAATAAGCCATGTAAATATATAATTAATTCACCCTCTCAATTGCTTCCTTTCTTCCACTTCCCAAAATGGTATTGTTAATAAATAATTCTATCAAATGTTTTTTCAATGTAATTTTCTGTTTATTATCTTACTTTTATTTCAATACCTCTGCAAATATTATCAGAATTAATGACTTCATTTCTGACTAGTGAATACATAGGGGTCAACTATGCAATGTTTCAACTTTTCCTTATTTTCCATTGTCTACCACAGCAATAATTCCCAAAGGCAGGTGGTCTTGGTCTTCCTAGGAACTGCATAGTGCTGCTTTGTTTAGCTTTATTTCTAGATTGGAAAACAAACAAGGGAAAAACAATTGAGAGTCAGCAGGGAATCCAGGCAATTACTCTCAGACATTGGCCTGTCTACTCTTTCTCTCCATTTGTCCTAAAACTAGGAGACATAGAAATTCACTATGAGTAGAGTCTCCAAAGCACATTCTGGAAATATTTTGCAGTGGGAAGGGAAAATGTGGAATATCTTTATTCAACAGGACAAAGGCTTTGTGGGTTATTGGACTAGTTAACCACTCCACTAGACATTCTTTGAATGAGGAAAGTGAAATGAAGTTATTCAAATAACTGTTTTATCACAATGTGAGTAAGCTATTATAGAAAAATCTCCAAAAAAAAAAGAGAAGTGAAAAGCTATATGTTTAACTTAATTATTTATTTGTTAAAATGAAGGCTTTTAAAAATTATGTTTAAAAAACGGATAGCCAAAAATAGTTTATTTGCAATATGTACTAGTAATATGAGCAAGGTCCATTAAATGGTGCAACTGTTTTAAATTCAAGATCATTTTGTTATAGGCAAAGAACCAATTAATGGAGCATGTGCAGAAACATGATTATTTTATTTAAAATAATGACCTAATTAAAGTCTTTTTTCAGATATTTTAAAATGTCATTAAAATCATGCTCCATACAATTTTAAGGTTGGAAAGAGATATGATTGATTGAAGTTTCTGTCATGATGATGGTAAAAAAATTTTTACCAGTGAAAGACTAGAAATAATTGACATGTTTAAAATAGTAGGATTAAATTAAAATGAATTTTAATGCATGTTTCTTAATTCTATTTTAATAAAACTATTGGGTGTTTTGTGTTAATATGCACTCATTTTCTGTTACAGAAAATATTTTTCAGACTCTCTTCTGTGACAGCTCTGATCATCCTACCTGCACATTTTTTAAAATGATCAGTCTTCAGTTGTTGATATCAAATGTTGGGTCATTTCTCTGACCTGAGGGAAGCATCTTAAGGGATCACTGAAAATATTTCCTGAAATATGTAAAATATAGCAAAGCACGAAGTCCATTTTCAAAACGAGAACTGTGGATGAAATTAAAAAAATCAATTCCATTGTAAGGGAAAAAGAGTGGTTTCTTCTTAATTGATGTGAAAGGATTCTAACTTTTATATTTTTCTGCTTCAAGTGCTGGCAGTATTTTATTTTATTTTATCCACTGTAGTTTACTATATAAAATGATTATGGGTTTAGTGGTCATTTGATGGATATATATATAAGAGATTACTCTTTTATACAAGCTAATTATTAGTAATAGGATATGTATTTTAAAAAATCTATTCTCCCCTACTGTATAGTAAATGGCAAACTGAATTGACAATGAAATTATATGCATGTTAAATTTGGTCCCTGATTGCTTGACAGGAGCATATTGGCTGACAGGAGTATCAAAAGTTTTACTTGAAATCTCATTTTTCATTTTTAATTAGTCATGAAGACCTAAGTAGGAAGATATGTCTTATATTAATATAATCTTTCCCTTTTTGGTAAGAGTTTTCAATAAAATATAGCTTTAACCTGAATTTACTTATGTCAGTCTTGAGAAGATATTTGGCATTAATGGAAATAATTATTTTATTCCATGCCAGAATGCCTGGATAAATTGTGAATTGAGCTTAATCTATCACAATGTTATTTTTTTCCACATATGAGACAAAGAAGCACTATAATGCATTCACTTTCCATTATGCCATTTTCTTCAGACATTTTGCCACATTATGAGCTCCTTCAGGGAAATCATTATCTTTCTTATATGGAAAAAAATGATACATCACCATTTCATTACCTATATTTCAAAAAGTTAAATGATTTAAAATGTCTGTCCTGGGAATCATTGTATTTGCTTGCCTGTGCTTTCACTGGCACTATTATCCTTAGCTATGATTCGTTTTTGAAAAGCGAAAAGTGAGATAGAATAATGCTTACCAGACTTAACTTTATTCATTTCCCTGGTTAAAATGAATCCACTGAATATGTACATAGGGGATGAAAGTGTCCATTCAGAAAGATAAAATATGTAACTTCTAAAGATTCATGTTTTCAATTAACAGTATGTATTAGGCATGGCTTTGAAAAGCTAAATGTCAGCTTATCTATGATAAACAGTGAAGAAATGCATAAACAACAACAAAAATTACATATGTGCATGAGGACAAGTTAACACGAAGTCTGTGTGAATATATGATTTAATGCATCATGAGCTGTCAGATTTCAGAACTAATCAAAACCAGAGTTTCAACCTTGTCTCTGGCACTGTGACAGTGGACAAGTTACAATATCTACCTCGGTGTCATGAATGTCATGCTTAACCAACCACATTCCAATTTTGGGACTGAATAATTTATTCTCCCAGCAGTTGAAGTTGTCCAACAACTGACAACAGCTTCCAATCCTCACAAGGATTTACTCATATCTGAGGAGACCTACCTTACCCAAGCCACACTCCTACCTATAGACAGGCCTTCACAGGAGAAGGACTCATTGGGTTGTGGAATTAGCACAATTCATGCCTGGGAACACTAACCTGACTCGCACACAGGGTGACATGACTGCTGTCAACACTGAATGGGACCCTGAGCAAGGGAAGGCTTTGCAGCAGGTCCATGCTAAGCTCTAAGCAGACCTGTCTCTTGGGCCATATGCTTCATTGTATTAGAGATATCAGTGGTGACAAAGGATGTATTATGGTATTTCTGGCCAGCCCCAATGGGAAAACCACAATGTAGACTCCTGAGATTCTGGAGCAAGGATATGGCCATCTTCAGTGGAGGATTATATACCAACTAACAGTGACAAAACCCAAAGCTTGGTTCATAGATGGGTTAGCTTAATATAATCCCCTTTGTGTGTGGTCTTGAAAGATAATGGTGAGGGGAAATCCTTAGTGAACAGAGATTTGGAGTGGCGCATCAATTATTTAGTTGTATAGAAAGAGAAGTGGCCTTTGATTAGAACATATGTGAACTCATGTGCAGTGGTGAGAGACTCAAATATTTCATCAGGGACCTGGAGTGAGAGAGTTTGGAAGACCAGAGATGGGTCATTCTTAGGCAGATTGATCGACCTGTGGGAGCAGGCACAAGGTCTGAGTATTATTCTATTGCATGTTAATGCCCCTCAGAGAGCATCTAACAAGGAAGCAACAATAACCAACTTAGAATTACTTGGCCAGTTGATGTGTGCCAGCCTCTGATGTTAGCCACTGCAGTGCTGATATAAAGGGTATCTGAATGGAGAAGTTAAGATGGCAGAAATTGAGGCTATACATGGGCCAAATAGAATGGACTCCTGCATACCAAGGCTGATCGATTACTGCTGGTACTGAATGTCCAGTTTGTCAAGATGCTGGTCATGGGCTTCCCATAGAGGACTGTCCCTCAAGGAGAGGAACCAGATGCTTGATTGCAAGTAGACCACATTTGCTCCTTTTCCACCCTGAAAGATTTGCCCCTCTTCCACCCGGAAAGACAGCAGTTCTTATTCACAAGAATCGACATAGTATGAGTTTGAATTTACCTTCCCTACTAGCAGGGGTTCAGTGCACATCATCATTCCAGGCATTGCACAGTTTTTGATTCATGATATATCAGACCAGGAGACCCACATTTTAACAAAGGGAATGTGTCAGTGGTCAAAGGATATGTCATTATTCCTATAACATATTACACCATCCAAAAGCCACTGACTTAAGAGAGTGATAGAATAACCTTTTGAAGGTGAAGCTGTACAGACTCAGGAACAATATCAAGGAAGTGTCATCCTTCAGACCAAGTATACTCATTAAATTAATGACTATTATATTGTTGGTGTATCCTCCAATAGGGAAAATACTTAAGTCTTGGAAACTTGGCATGGAATGGGAGGTGGCCCCACATACCAACACTTCCACTAATCCACTTGGTGATTTTGTGCTTTCTTTCTCTGAAGTCTGGACTCTGGGTTTAGGAGTCCTACTTTTCAAAGAAAGGATGGTTCCCCACAGGGCATAGCAATAATCTCATTAAATACACAACTGCAGTTGCCAGCTGGGGTATTTGGGCTCCTTGTCTCAGAAGAACAAACATGAAGAATCACCTTTCTGGGGAGGAAGTGGGGGTAGAATTAACCCTGATGATAAGGAGGTTGTAGGACTGCTATTATACAATGAAAGCAGGGAGGGATATGTTTGGCGTCTATGTGACCCACTTGGGCAGTCCTTTAGCTTTCACTTGTCTGATTTTGTGGGTAAATGGACAGGGTCAGCAGAAAGGCATGATCACCTTTGGACCTCTCAGTGATGAAGATCTGGTTTTCCCCATCAAGTGGAGCCCCCTAGACTAAAAGAGGTTGTAGCCAGGTTTGAAGGACTCTAGAATGAGCAACAGGGAAGGGAGATGATGAGTATCAGTTGTAGTCTTGAGAGCAGCTGCAGCAGCAGAAACTGGTGTTATAAATTAACTTTCATCTCTTAGGTTTCTCCCAGAAAAAGAAGTCCATCAGAATACTGAAGGATCAACTTACAGAACTTACACAAAGCAGGTAGATCCCACCAATGCATGGGACACTGTTCTGTGACACCCATATCCCTTCCAAAAGTGGAGGTTTAATTCCCAGCATCTTGAGATGCTGTCAGTTCTCTCAGGAATCACCCTCAACTATTCAGAGCTTCTTCACATTCTCAAGGTGGCATTGCCACCCTGAGGGAACCCCATATCCAATGACTGGTCAATGCATTGGTATAAAGACCCAATACCTTGCCTCAACTCAGGACGCCTCTGAATGGTCATTCCAGTTTTCTTAGTTCCCTGGGGTCAATTGAGGCTTGCAACACCACCCAAGTTCTCTGCCTTTCCAACCTTGCTTTTACCTTTCAATGCAGGTATTGGCCCTAAGAGCTCTCCTTAGTAAAATTTCTGTGTGTTAAGTGTTGCAGAGTCTGCTTCCTGGGTAAGCTACCGGTGACATGCCACTTGCTAAACTATGTATATGATAATTATGTCTATCTGTATAGGTCATGAGGATTGGGTGAATTTGTAGTTATAAAGCAGCATAGCAGACCCTTAAAAAAAATTACTTCCCCCCTGCTTTCTTTTGCTACTGAATGTAACTACACTAACACAGCTGTCACATCATTTTTCTACATCTGACCATTCCTTTTCTAAAGGTAGAAATTCAAAAATATCTTGGCCATCCCCACTCTTACCTCCTTAATGACTTAATGAATGAAATTGCCTTTCTAGACTTACAAGAGTTTGCTTGGTGAACTCAAACATTTGAGCATAATTCTTTTGCTAAATGAGAAATAGTAAAGTACATATGATTTACCTTTCTTTCTTGTCCTACCTTTCTTAATTGAACTTCATTATTTTTATTTGTATTGGTATTCTGACTTAAATGATATATTTCTCCACATAAATAAATAATATATACATATATATTTAAAATGAAATGACTGTTTTTTACATAAAGCCAGTCATGAGCTAAGATGTACTTAAGGGTATGAACACAAATCATAACATGAAATTTGGTTTTGATTTGATTGGAAATAAGGTGTTGATACTTGAAGCTACAAAAGTTATAGTGACTTGCTTTGGTTTATTATCAGAATATTTTAGTAAATTAAAAAAGAAACTGCTTCTGAAGATATTTAATGCCAAACTTTTATTTAAAATACGAGAAACACAAAAATAAGGGCTACTTAAGAACATATTTTAAAATTTCCCATATGCTGCTTTGATTGTACCCTCTTTGCGTAAGAAATTTGGTTCATTTGGAAATAAATCCTCTAGGAAATTTCCTGTGAAGTTATGAAGGTCAGTTTGATCTAAGGGTCAGGATTTGGGATTTTTAGTTCAAACATTCCTAACCCCACTTCCTGTAATATGCCCAAACCAAGATTGAGGTTAGCAAGTAGTCTGTAGAACTAGCAAGAAATATTGAGCTTTCCACTTGATTTATGAAACTTAAAAATAAATTAAAAATTGAGAAAACTGAATTTGGTATATTGTGAGGGAGGTGCATTAATCCCTTTAAACAAATCAAGAAGTATATGTCAGAAATTTAAAATCAACCTAAAAAAATAGATGAAACATTGGGCAGCATGGTAAAACAAACAATTTAGGATTTTAAACATAGAAAGTTTGGTTTTGAGTGCCTGTCTTCTCTATGTCATACAAACTTCGTTCTTGGTAATTCTTCTAACGTCTCTAAGTTTCCATTTCTTCAAACTAAACCAATGCTAATATGTCCTACCCAAACTAGCTCTTTGTCTATAAGGAAATCTTTGAAAGCTTTCCTCATCTGTAAAAAAATCATGGATTTTAAGAGATGATCTTTTAGTCCAATGTTTTACACACCCAATACTTGTGTTTTTTACCTTACAGGCTTGGTTTGAAGATTAGATAAATAATGCATGTAAACATGACTTATAAATGGTAAATAGTCAAATATATGAACTGTTTTTTATTTTTAATCAACAAAATAAATAGAATGAATCAAGGAAGGAAAAGCATAGTAATATAATTCCATACAAAATAACTGAAAAATGAAAAATCAATTATAATGTCCTTAAAAAACTCTCCATGAAAATATAAAATATAACTGCCACATAAGATAAACATTAAGAAAATTAAAGGAGTCATGCTCACAATGTCTTTGTTACAAAAACAAAAGGAACAGTTGTCTATATCAAATTGACTCCAGGCTGGGAGGCTAGTAACACAGACAAGACAGTTAAAAAAAGAAAGAAAAGGAAAAAAAAAAGTGCAGTTTGGAGGGAAAATCAACTTAAAGTATCTAAGCATCAGAGATTTGTTTCCAATAATTTTCACACTAGGAGTAAAGCATTCTCTTAAAACATTTTACTTTGGGTTCCTTTTTCAATCTCTTTTCATCTTATGCACTTCCATCTAAATAAACTAATCATTTAAGAAATCCACTATTTGTCATTTTATAAAGTCAGTTCTGATTCATAGAGACTCCTCTTAGAGATGGATCTTTCCCCCTTTATGCACCTACATTGCTAAGAAACCTCCACATATTGTAGAATATGTATCAAGAATTCCAATTCTACTAGTAATTATTTAAAAGCGGGTTTATTTCATTTCCTTTATTTTCTTAATTGTTAATAAAGTATGTTTATTTGTGAATCTCAATAAAACTGTGCAACACGAACACTTTTTTTCTCAAGCGAAAGAGTCCAAAGGAAGAATCCATCTAATAATAAGTGATGACATTACTTTCAGCTTTCCATAATTTCTTTTTGCATTATTGGAGCACCATTCTACTTTGATGGCCCTTGGTTGCCTGCTAATTAGATGGCCTCCAAAAAGAAAAAAGGAAAATTTGTAAATTCGTAAAATATAATGAAACTTCCTCTCAGGATTGCCTATATCAAAAGAGAATAAGGTAAATTCCATACTTAAGCCCAAACAATGTCTGGCAAAGTAGCATCAGTGACTTACAGCTCTTGACTTCCTCATACTCATTGGCAATGCAGCAAATTGCCCAAGACTGGCAAAATTCTTGGAAGAACTGGGTTCAAGCTTTGAGACAATCATAAAGGCATAATTTCATTGCAACAAGACCCTTATCGAATGCTATTATAAATGTCAAGTTTATTGATGTCCCAAACTTAATGAAGTTTTTCTTCCATTATCTTCTCAATTTATTTGGAGTCTAGTTTTAGAAAGAATGAAATATATGTTCATGAAAATCACTTATAACAAGGAGAAAACATATTTTCAAATGTGAAATACTAAGCCTAATATATTAAAAATGTCTTCTGTCTTGTTCTCTTTCATGATTTTTAGGAAACTAAGATACCAAGGTTATATCTTTTAATTTCCTCCAATTTGTTATCCCTGCGGTAATTTATAATATTAGCCTAGAACTACCAGAAATAAATCATGTAAATAAATTTTCCTGAGGCTGAAATATTGCTCCTGCAGGTGTTGAGGTGTTGTGAGGATGCCAGAGGTGCTATATTCTGAACAATATATTAGAGAATGGAATCAGATTTCTTAACCACAAATCATTTCAATATCATATGTAATACCAGAAAAATAAAGGTGAAACATTTTATTCATATCAGTTGAATTCATATAATGTATCCTTTAACAATTCAAGCCTGACAGGAGATAAGGAAAGGAGTTTGCAAAAGGTATCAAAACTGGAAACTCATATATAAAGCTAAGAGTAACAAAAAGCAAATTCCTTCAAGATTAACCTAAAGCTGAGCAGTGGGGCTGAGGAGAGAGGGCATTCTCTACCCCTCAAACAAAGATGGCTAAGAAATGAAGAAATTCCATTGGGTACAGAGTAAAATAAAATCTCCTTGAAAATTTAGAAGAAATTTTGACTCTCAAGTGAGTTTGAGCTAGAATTAATAATTCATCCCCAGAAAACAATACAAGGGGAGAATTAAATTTAAATCTGCCTTGAGTTGGTAATACTAAGTAATACACATGTAGTAGAAAAATAAAAACAAATAAAGCAAATTGTCTCTAAACTAGGGGAATCCATTTTAAACTAGCTTCAAAATACATGATTTTCAACAAAAAATTATGCAACATTCATGGAGGCAAACCAACAGGAGCTAGAGGAGAATAAAAATGACAGTTCCAGTCTGTGTTTATTGGAATTATGTGATTAAAAATGTAAGGATTTTGAAAATGTTTAAAAAATATATATGGGAGTGATACCAGACAGCCCTGGGAGTTCTTGGAGAAATTTATTTATTTATTTATTTATTTATTTTTTTATTCTCAACCAAGAACTGGCACCGTGAGGATTCTTGACTCAGTCGCAGGAAAGAATTCAAGGACTAGTCAGTGTGTACAGTGCAAAACTTTAATGTGTAGAAAAAGTACACACACGAAAGGGGTGAGCAGAGGTGTTCTCCAAAGAGAAGTGCTCTGAAGTTGAGATTCCGCATTCTTACTTATAAGGCCCTCCCCCCTCTGGTTATGCTGATAAGGAATCCATAAGCTGCAGTTTTCATTTGTTCTTTTCAGGCACCAGCTTGAGTAAGGGCTAGGTGGATTTCTTGTTGTGGGTCTTAGGGTCCCTTACTCCTCCCTCCTTCCCTATCTAACCTAATTTCTCCCTTACTCTTTTTTTCTTTTAACATGGGCAGGCACGGGGAATCAAACCGGGGTCGCTGACTGTCCCTTACTCTTAAGGGATGCTGAAGGGGAGAGGTGACTTCTGTAACAGCTTCATGTTGACAGAAGGGGCATTTTCCCTACCTATAATGGGAGCTGAATTCTCTGGCTATCATATCTAATGATTCCTCTGGGTGGGCATGTTGCTTTTTTCTATCTTTCTTGTTCTGGTGTGACCTCTTGATTGTCTGTCGACCTCTTATAAGAGTGTCCAGTCTGTACCATGACTTGTGCTGTTACTTTTGAGGCTGAATGCTCTAAAAGAGAGATGAAACCCACAAAGCCAAGGAAAACATGCATGGCTAGCCCCGTTAAACAGAAAAGGATAGTGTGAAGTATGGAATCTATCCTGGGTGGCAGAAATTTGAATAAATCAAATGGGAGATCTTGGGATTCAGTGGACAATCAAGTGCCCTGGTAAGGGTGTTAATATCTTGTATTATGTCTGAGTTCTGATTAAAATGAAAGCAACAATCCTCTCTCAGGAATGTACATGTACTTCCCTGGGTTTCTGTAAGGGCATCTAGACCTCATCAGTTTTGGAATGATGACACCGGCCAATGAATTTACTTGAGATTGGAAGAGAGTTAAGGTGGAAGCTGTTCATTCGATGCTAGTGAATAGTTCGAAGGAGAGCTTATAGTGGATCCACTCTGCATGGGCTAATTCTGCAGATATAGTAGCTACAGTCCCCCAATCCCTATGGTACTCTCATGGTAGCTAGGAGTGGGCTTAGGAATGTGACCACCCTGGCTTGGAATGAGAAGTTGGGAAGCTGGGAGTGGAAAAGCTTTATTTCCACCTTTTAGATGGAGCATTGTAGCCATATATACTAAAGGGTTCCTGACCTTCACGGGAATCAGTTAAGATAGGTTTTATGCCCACAAAGGAAAAATATTCCCTGATTGGGGTCTAGAGGGACAGTGAATATTAGGTTGCCTACTGATCTGGATGACATGCCACTGGTTGCTGATGTGGACACCCAGAGTTCGATTTGTTTATGTGCGATCCATGCTCCACTGCATGCTGATAGACAGGGCCCTAGGGCGTTGTCACTAGAATTGAATATGATGACTTGATTTCTATCCCAGACCATTTCTGGCATTCCTGTTATGTGTTGGATTCAAGCACTGGACACAAAGTTTGAAGATAACAGAGGGGAGGGGATCTGCATCTATCCCTGGACAACCCTGGCAGAACTTGGTAGCTCCTCCTTTGGAGTGGGTTGCATTAGTCCTGAGGAAAGTGATTTTTCTGAGTAATCTGGAAATAGTGAGGGTGTGCTCCTTATATAATATTTCCCCTCATTCGACTGATGATATTGCAAGTGGACTTAATGGTAGTGGAGGCATGAGTTTATGTGACCCAAAATATTTGGTTGCAAAGGACTGGGTCAAGACTTCCTAGATTGAGTTGGTTGGTGTGTTAGGGTTCTCTAGAGAAACAGAACCAACAGGAGGGATCTGTAAATATGAGATTTATAAAGCTGTCTCACGCAACCATGGGAATGGAAAAGTCCAAAATCCTCTGTAGGGCAGTTTGTGAAGCTGGCAGCTCAATGAAAGGTCTGGATGAACTCCACAGGAGAGACTCGCTGGCTAAAGAAGCAGTGAAAGAGTCTCTCTTCTTCTTAAAAGCTTTCAACTGATTTCCAACAAAGAGATTGGATTATCTCTTTGTGAGAGGCACACCTTAGTTGATTGCAGATGTAATCAACCACAGATGCAATCAACTGACTGATGACTTAATACACCAGCCTTCTGGTTTATGAACCAGCCATTAAATATCCTTGCAGCAACAGTCAGGCCAGTGCTTGCCTGACCACACTCTGGGCATAGTAATTTGGCCAAGTTGATACCAGAACCTAACCATCACAGTTGAACGAGTGGAATCGGAATATAAGAAAAAGGGTATATATAGTTTTTACTAAAGAGACAAGTTTAATCCTGGAAGTATGCACCCAACTAGTAACCCTCATTGACAGCCATAGGAGTGGTTAAGAGAACTGTATAAGGGCCCTTGCATTTGGGATGTAGCTGCTCTCCTGGGGATTTTTATTTCCAAGCTTTTAACAAGACTTCGTCCCCTGGATGAATTTGGGGAAGTGAATTGGTGTAGTGGGGTGCAAGAATGACTTGGTTCCCATATTCCCTAAGAGCCTCTTGGACTTGCCCTAGATTTGTGAGGTACTTTATAGTTTGTGTGTCTCAATGTTAGAAGGTCTGAGCAAAGTAAAGTTCTCCCATAAGTCATCTTGCAAGGGCTTAGCTGCAAGGTGCGTTTAGGCACAGCCTTTACCCTGAGAAGAGCAACAGGTACGATTTTTATCAATATGTCAGCAGTCTATGTGACATATTGATAAATGTCACATATGTGACATTTTTTAGGCATATTCAGTCAATATGTCTAAAAAGCTTAGCTATGGCTTTTATTCAAGGCAGTGGCTTGCTTTTTCTACATTACCAGAGGACTGAGGACTCCAGGACGGATGCAAATGAATAGAAATTCCAAGGGTCACATAGAGTTGCTGGACTACTTTTAAGGTAAAGGAGGAGCCATGGTCACTTTGAATGGATCTAGGGAATCCAAAATGGGGTATGATTTCTTTTAGCTAGGCTTTTGAGACTTCTTGGGCCTTTTCTGACCTAGATGAAAAAACCTCAATCCACCCTGTGAAAGTATCAGTGAATACTAATAAATATCTAACCCCCTGGGGCAGGGGCATCTGGTGTGGGTGAAGTCTACCTAGCCAGTCTTCTCTAGGACACATGCCTCTATGTTGGACTGATTGTACTAGTGTGGGAGGTCTTAGCCCTCTTTTAGGTTCATTAAGGGCAGAGAAGTCATGAACAAGGGACTTCTTTTATAGTTGTGGTGAGATGTAGGCCCTCAAAGACATTGCTAATAAAAGTAGTCATAGCCTTTTTTCCCAAGGGAAAGAGTCATGGAGTGCTCTGATTACTTTCCATTGCATATGCCAAGAACAAGAGGAAATGGCTTTGATCTCCCCTTTTTCCAATCTCCAGTGCCACTACTACATCTACTTTGTTTCAACTTGTCAGATCCTGTCCGACCTGCACTTCAGTTTTATGCCGATCTCCCGGGGGTGTGGGATAAGACTTGTTTTAGATACTGAGGAGTGTGCCACTTATCGGGCTGCTCAATCAGCAAACTGGCTTCCAACCGCATCAATGTCCCCTCTGGTGCCTCTTACAGTGAAATACAGCAACTCCATGGGCGTCTGGATGGCCTCCAGAAGGGATAAGATTTCTAGGAGGTGTTTTTTGTGGGAACACTTGGCTCTTAGTAACCTCCTTTCTTTCCATATAGAAGCATGGACATGGAGAATAAAAAGGGCATATTTGAAGTCAGTGTAGATGATTTTTGGTCCCTGACCTAATGTTATTCTGGTCAGTGCAGTGAGTTCAGCTTTCTGGGAGGATGTACCTGGTGGTAAAAATGTTGCCTCTATAAGTCATTGAAGGCCTACCACTGCGTATTCTGACCTTCTAGTTCCTTCAAGGATGAAATTGTTAGTATTGTCCTCCAAAGCCCAGATCTCCAAGCACACTTATCTGGGATTCATACTTTCTCTGAGGACTCTGGTACTCAGTACAAACCACATAGAAACAATAACTAGCCTGGCTCAGTTAACCAAACCTCATCAGGGTTTGCTAGATGTTCATTCTTCAGGTCAGAGTGACTAGAGTTCACCTGACTACCTCTAGACATGAGTGGGTTGAAGGCTCTAATTTTTCTGTAGGCATGAGATTATTGGGTATAGAATATGACATGCCTTTAGTATGACTTCTGGTATGTCAAGGAGAGAAGCCGGTATTAAATTACATATCCTTCTGTCAACTATTTGTGGCCTTTGGTATCTAGGACCCCTTGAACCTGATGGTGGGTGTCTGAATTTCAAGTGGCTTACTCTTCGGTAGCCTGGAGACTTCTTCAGTAACAAGTACAGTTGTAGCCACTACAACTGGCCAGGCCAGGCATCCTGGCCATCTGCATGCAACTGAATCTAGTTGTTTAGAAAAGTTGACTACTAGCTGAGGATCCTTTCTCAGTTTCTTGGTTAACACTCCAAAGGCCATTCCTTGTTTTTCTGCCACATACAGGATAAATGGTTTTTCCAGATTGGGCAATGCCAGAGTTGGAGCTGAGGTTAGCAGAGTTTTAAGAGCTTGGAGGGCTTTTTGCTGTCCCCCTGTCCACTCAAAGTCTTCAGTGTCAGATCCTTTTAGAGAGGCATATAAAAGTTTGGCAATTACCCAAAACCCAGGGATCCAAATCTTGCAAAACTCTGCCCTATCTAAGAAGGCCCTCATTGTTTCTTGGTCCTTGGTGAAGCCAGGCTAGTTATTGCTTCTATGTGGTTTGTACTGAGTACCAGAGTCCCCAGAGAAAGTATGAATCCCAGATAAGTGTACTTGGAGATCTGGGCTTTGGAGGGCAATACTACATTTACTGGTAAGATGCCCTATCATGTCCCTTCATGTTTTCCAAGGTGGTGCCGGAGAAATTAAGCTCAAACAAGGACTGGCACCATGAAGGTTCGTGATTCAGCCTCAGGAAAGAATTCAAGGACTACTCAGTGTGTATAGCCAAATAGTTGAATAAGTTCAGTGCCAGCAAGCTCCAGGAATGCTTTGAGAAGTCAAAACTTTGATGAGGAGCTGACACCATGAAGGTTCTTGACTCAGCCACAGGAAAGAGCTCAAGGTGTCGTCAGTGTGTACAGTCAAAGAATCCAAGGTCTTGTCAGTGTGTATGGCCCAAAGCTTTAATGTGTAGAGAAAGTACATGCCCAGAGGGGTGAGCATGGGTATTCTCCAAAGGAAAAGCATTCTAAAGTTGGGATTCTTGCATTATAAGGACCTGGAGAAATGCTTCCTCCTTTGGTTATGCTTATGAGAGACTGAAGAGTTGAACTTTTCATTGGTTCTTTTCAGGCACTGACCTGAGTGAGGGCTAGGTGTGTGGGGCCAAGGTCTGTGGGGGCCAAAAGGAACTGGTTATCAGTCATTACAAGAAACATAGGGTTGTAACATAGGGTCATTTCCCCCTCCCTCTGTCCCTTTCTATCTCGCCTCAGGAGTATTCAAATTAAGATAATAAGACAAGAAATTGTAAGATACATACATATACTAGAATGTAATGAAAAGAAATTATAAAATTGAAAACATATAATTATTGACAAAAGAAACTAAATGGATTGATTAAATGGTAGATTAGATACAATTAAAAAACAAATGTGTGAGCTAGAAGTAGAAGCTATATAACTGAAGAAATAAATAGGATGCAGCATAAAAAGATGATGTAAAAATATGAATGTGGTACAAATAGACATAGTAAATGGAGAAATTAATACTAATAGAAGTTAGAGGAAATATTTGCAGAGATATTTGCCCAGAATATTTAAAAACTGGAAAAAACCCTCTAATTTCTGGATTCAAGAAGTCTGTAAATCCTACATGAGATAAATAAGAAAAATCATACTTCAACATGATGTAAAGAAGAGCAGAGCAGAAAGCACCAGAAGATCTTACAATCTTACAAACAAAGCAGTTTACCAACACAGAATGGCATCTAGGCAAACTACTTATTTCTCAATAACAAAAGTTAGACTATTAAAATATTAACATAATAAATTCAATTACTTAGAGGAAAATTATGGTCAATGTAATATTATATACCTAGCTGAAGTATCATTCAACATCAAAGAAAAATTAAAACCATATTAAGATAATATTCAAGAGGAATTTATAAATGAGAGATTTCAGGAAAAAGTAAAATGAGCTGGTTAGAAGGATTGGAAAGGAAAAGATGTATAATGGATTAAGAAAGAAAACAGTAAAAGTATGGGAAAATCTAAGCAAATATTGCCTATATCAAATAATATTGATGGAATGGTTACATTTATTGCATACCCTATAGTCTTTGAATGTTACTAGTGATAAGGAGAGTCATGAACTATTAATAAAACTCAAATCGTCAGGAATATGTAGGGATTCAAAAATTACATGCACCTAATGGCATAGATTCAAAATGGAAAAAATCATCACCAAGAAAGGAGATTTTAATACATGTCTTGCAGTTATTAAAGACCAAGCCAAGGGGGTAAAAAGTGTCAGAAAGAAAAAAAGGGGTGTTTTGAGGAATATCTGTGGGATTACATAATACATTGCACCTACAATTGAAGAATATACTTTCTTTCCATGTATACATTAAAAACAAAATGAAACAAAAGATAAACAAAAAGTAGAAGGAGACCATGATTCACACCTTGGTAAATATCAAATAATTTGTATCATAAGGCAATATTTCTGACCAAGCTGAAATATAAATAAATAACAAAAATATACAATCAGATATTTAGATATTACCAAAACCCATACAGATATATATGCATAGTCATACAACAACAACTTTAATGTCATGAATGAAAGAAAAAGAATGCTTGGAATTTAAGATGCAAAAATTAATTATTAATTGAACTGAAGAGTAATTACAGTGCTGCTACAAAATCAATACATGATGCAGTGAATGCAGTATTTAGAGAAAAATTTGTAACTTACATATTATATTAGAAAAGGAAGAAAACTGAAAATGAATAATTTAAATGTCTAAATTAATAAGTAAGCAAAAACAGAAGAAAACAGCAAAAGCAGAGAAAGTAAGTGATTCAAAATATTTCAATGAGATAAAACATAAAGGCAATCAACAAAGCAAAAAATTGATTTGTTGAGGAGAAAAACAAAACTGAAAAATTATTCAGCAAGATTGATCCCAATCCGAGAAAACAAGAGAGAACAGAGAGAGAGAAAAATTGGGGATGGTGGAGAAGGTGAGTGAGAGAAAAAGAGAGAGAAATTATGGGAACAAATGAACAATATAAAAAATGTAAAGGGTTATATAAGAAGAGCTGTGTCAGGGATTAAAAAATAAATGATTTCTGAAGAACTTCATGGCAAGAAATATAAAAACTTAGACCAAATCGATAAATTACAGACAATTTTTTAAATTAACAAAAATTTCCAAAGCAACTTGAGAAGGGGAGTTTGAATAATCATATTTCAATTAAAATTAAAAAGGTAGTTCCTCGATATCTTCTGTGCCAGTTTGAAAAGATTATGTACCCTAATCCTGATCCATCTTGTGGAGGCAGCCTTTTCTTTTAAACCCTATTCAGCACTGTAGGTTGGAAACTTGATTAGATTTTCTCCACGGAGATGTGACATGCCCAGCTGTGGATATTAACTTTTGATTAGAGGAAGATGTGATTCACCCATTCCAGGTGGATCTTGATTAGTTTATTGGAATCCTTTAAAAGAGGAAACATTTTGGAAAAAATGTCAGTGCTTTGAGAACCATGAGGGGTCCACGCAGCCAGAGACCTTTGGAGATGAAGAAAGGATATGCCCCTGGGGGAGCTTCATGAACCAAGAAGAGAAAGCTATCAGATATTGCCATGTTAGCCATGTGCCTTTCCACTTAAGAGAGAGAAAACCTGAATTTCATTGGCTTTTCTTCAGTGAAGGTAACCTATTGCTGGTTGCTTTAATTTGGACATTTTTATAGACTTGCCTTAATTTGAACATTTTCATGGTCTCAGAAGTGTAAACTTACAACTTAATAAATTCCCTTTTTAAAAGTCATGCATTTCTGGTATATTGCACTTCAGCAACATGCAAATTAGAACATCTTCCCGCAAAGGAGAACATCAGCCAAGACAGAAGTTTTACTAAATATTTACAGACCAGGTGATTGTACATTATACAAATTTTCCAGACAATGGAAAAAGAGAAAAAAAACATTTAATAAACATAGCATACCATATCAAAACGAGAAAATTTGTCTAAAAGAGGAAATTACAGGATTATACCACACTCAAAGTGACAATCATTAAAAACTCTAGACCAGCAAAACATAAATTGTGCTTATGCAGAAATGCAATGGTAGTTCAAATTCAGAAAAATTGTTAATGTAAAAAAAACCTCATTAGATTAATGGAGGTAAAGTATATGATTATCTCAACAGATATAAAGAAAACATCTAATAGCATTGCATCTTATTCATGATAAACATTTCCAACAATCACAAATAAAAGATAATTTATTTTACCTGCTAAAGGGCATCTTGAAAAACCCTAAAGCAGATGGTGAGATAAGAAAAATGATTCTCTTTAAAATTAAGATTTTCAAAAGAATTTCTCTTTTCAATATTTTATACTTTCAGCATTCTAGCCAGTGCAATAACATGATAAAAAGACATGAAAAATTAAAGGATTTAAAAAAACAAACTTTATTTCAGCACCTATTTATCTACATAGAATCACCAAAATCTATAGACAAATGTCCAGAAATCATAATTCACCCACTTTGCAGGACATAAGATCAATTTTTACACACCAGCACTAAATCATTGAAAACTGCAATTCATAAAATCTGTTATTTGTAGTACTCAACAAAATATGAAAGCAATAAATTAACCAAAAATGAACAGCACCTCCATGCATAAAATCGAAAGGCCTACTTGAAAAACTATTTAATATGTAAATTAAAAGAAAGATATGCCAAATTTATAGATAGGAAGTTCCATATCTTAAAGATCTCAGCTATAGCCACGTAGAACTCTTTTTTTTTCTTTTTTTTTAAATTTGCATATGGGCAGGAGGCACCAGGGATCGAACTCCAGACCTCCATCACGGCAGGTCGGAGCTCTGCCTGCTGAGCCACGGCAGCCGCTCTCCATGTAGAACTCTTGATTCAGTATTATTCCAAGTAATATTGTCATTCACAAAAATTTGCAAGGCACATGGAAATGTACAAGATTATTATGAAATTTTTAAAGATGACAAAATGTGTTAAGAATAACCTGAGCCTGTGGTATCATATGATAGCTAAAGTGCCACAAACGGTTATTTGAATTTATTACATGTAAAATTAAGAATTTAGTTCTGAGTCATACTTGCTACATGTCTAGTACTCAATAACCACATGTAGTGAGTGTCTGCCATACTGGATGGCACAAATAGAGAACATTTCCAGCACCACAAGAAAGTCTATTGGACAGGGCTGAGCTGGAAGATCTTTTAGAAAATGATTAAGGCAGATTAAAGCAGCCTTATCAAATAATAATATATGTTATTATATATTATATATATTTCACTCAATAAAATAAAACAGTGTTTTATTTTTTCAGGGTAACAAATTAAAAGTTAATAGGATAGAATACACTTTAGAATCCCAAAATAGCTGAACACGTTTTTGGAAACTTAATATTTAAAATCACTGGCATTTGTCAAATGGAGTAATGGATTAATAAATGAACCTGATAAAAATAGTTGATCATATAGAAAAAAATAAAATTCAATCCTTACCTTCCACTATGCAAAAATGAATTCCAATTGGATTAAAAGTTTAAGTGTTGCAAAATGGATTAAGAAACCTAATCCAACTATATGCTGCTTACAAACGACTCATATTAGACACAAGAATACAAATAGATTGAAAATGAAAGGATGGAAACAGTTTTTCAAAACAAGTTGTAATCAAAACAAAACAGGTGTTGCTATACTAATATCGGGCAAAATAGACTTTAAATGTAAGACATCATAAGAGACAAAGAAGGACACCATATACTAATTAAAGGGTCAATTCACCAAGAAGATATAACAATCATAAATGTTTATGCTCCCAATCAAGGAGCTTCAAAGTACATGAGACAGATATTGGCAGAACTGAAGGGAGCAATAGGCGTTTTAACAATAGCAGAAGAGACTTCAATACACCACTTTCCTCTATAGATAGAACAACCAGACAGAAGAACAACAAGGAAATAAAGACGTTAAATAACTTGATAGATGAATTAGACCTAACAGACATATATAGGTCACTACACCCTAAAGCACAAGGATATACATTCTTTTCTAGTGCTCATAGAACATTCTTCAGAATAGATCACATGCTGGGGCACAAAACTGGTCTTTCTAAATTTAAAAATATTGAAATTATTCAAAGCACTTTCTCTGATCACAATGGGTTGAAGCTGGATCTCAATAACCACCAAAGAACAAAAACATTCACAATTATATGGAGACTAAATAACACACTCTTAAACAACCAGTGGGTCAAAGAAGAAATTGCTAGAGAAATCAGTAGCTATTTGGAGATGAATGAAAATGAGAATACAACTTATCAGAACTTATGGGATGTGGCAAAGGCTGTGCTGAGAGGTAAATTTATTGCCCTAAATGCCTATATCAAAAAGCAAGAAAGAGCAAAAATCGAGGACTTATCAGTACACCTGGAAAAACTTGAGAGAGAACAGCAAATTAACCCCAAAGCAAATAGAAGAAGAGAAATAACAAAGATTAAAGCAGAGATAATGAATGGGAAAACAAAAGAACAATAGAAAATATCAATGAAACCACGAATTGGTTCTTTGAGACAATCAATAAAATTGATGGGGCACTAGCAAGACAGTCAAAGGAAAAAAGAGAGAATACAAATAAACAAAATCAGAAATGAGAAGGGGTGTGTTACCACAGACCCTGAAGAAATAAAAGAAATCATAAGAGGATACTATGAACAACTATATGCCAAAAAACTAGACAACTTAGATGAAATTTACAAATTCCTGAAGACACACACACAAGCTACACTGACTCAGGAAGAAATAGGAGCTCTCAATAACCCAATCACCAGTAAAGAGTCTCAATCAGTGATCAAAAATCTTCTTACAAAGAAAAACCGAGGGCCAGATAACTTCACAGGGGGATTTTATCAAAAATTCCAAAAAGAACTAACACTAATCCTTCCCAAACTTTTCCAAAAAATTGAGGAAAAAGGAACTCTACGTAACTCATTTTATGAAGCTAATATCATTTTAATACCAAAACCAGGTAAAGATGCTATAAGAAAGGAAACCTATAGGCTGATTTCCCTAATGAACAAAGATGCAAAAATTCTCAATAAAATATTAGCAAATCAAATCCAACAGCATGTTAAAAGAATTATACACCATGACCAAGTGGGGTTTATAGCACTAATGCAAGGATGGATCAACACAAGAAAATCAATTAATGTAATACAGCACATTAAGAAATCAAAAGGGAAAAAATCACATGATCATCTTGATTGATGCTGAAAAATAATTCGACAAAATTCAGCATCCTTTTCTGATAAAAACACTGCAAAACATAGGAATCAAAGGTAACTACCTCAATATGATGAAGGGAACATATGAAAAAACCAATAGCCAGCATTGTACTCAATGGAGAGAGATTGTAAGCCTTCTCCCTAAGATTAGGAACAAGACAAGGATGCCCACTGTAACCACTACTCAACATTGTAGTAGAAGTTCTTGCTAGAGCAATTAAGCAGGACAAAGAAATAAAAGGCACCGAAACTGGAAAGGATGAAGTAAAACTCTCATTATTTGGGGATGAATGATACTATACTTGGCAGATCCTGAGATATCTACAACAAAGTTATTTGAGCTAATAAATTCAGCAAGGTGGCAGGATATAAAATTAATGTGCAAAAATCAGTAACATTTCTATATGCAAGCAATGACATAGCTGAGGAGTAAGTTAAGGAAAAATTTCCATTCAAAATAGTAATTAAAAGAATCAAGTACTTAGGAATGAACTTAACTAGGGAGGTAAAGGACTTGTACACAGAAAACTACATGACACTGCTAAAATAAATCAAAGAAGATCTAAATAGGTGGAAAGACATTGCCTGCTCATGGATAGGAAGGTTAAATATAGTTAAGATGTCAATTCTCCCCAAATTGATCTACAGATTCAACACAGTACCAATCAAATTCCAACAACCTACCTTGAAAATTTGGAAAAGCTAACTACCAAATTCATTTGAAAGGGAAAGAGACCCTGAATAGCTAAAAGCATCCTAAAATGGAAGAACTAAGTAGGAGATTTAAACACTCTCTGACTTTAAAACCTATTATAAAGTGACAGTGGCGAAAGCAGCATGGTACTGGTGCAAAGATAGAAGCATTTAACCAATGGAATCAAATTCAGAGTGCAGAAATAGACTACTAAATCTATGATCAACTGATTTTTGACAAGGCCCCCAAATCCTCTGAACTAGGACAAGACAGTCTTTTCAATAATTAGTAATGGAAGAACTGGGTATCAATAGGCAAAAGAATGAAAGAGGACTCTTAACTTACACGATACACAGAAATTAACTCAAAGTTAATTATTTCTAAATTAACTAAATTTAGAAATTTAGGCCTAAATATCAGACCTAGCACCATAAAGCTTCTAGAAGAAAATGTAAGGAAACATCCTCAAGACCTAGTAATAGGAGGTAGCTTCCCTAAACTTTACACCCAAAGCACATGCAACAAAAGAAAAAAAAAATAGACGAATGGGAACTCCTCAAAATCAAATGCTTTTGCACTTCAAAAGACTTTGTCAGAAAGGTGAAGAGGTAACCAAGTCAATGGGAGCAAATATTTGGAAATCACGTATCAACAAAGGTTTGATTTCCTGTATATACAAAGAAATCACACAACTGAACAACAAAAGAGCAAACAACCCAATTATAAAATGGGCTAAAGCTATGAATAGACACTTTTCTGAAGAGCAAATACAGATGGTTCAAAAGCACATGAAGAGATGCTCATTTGCATTGGCTATAAGGGAAACGCAGATCAAGACTACAATGAGATACCACCTCATACCTGTAAGAACAGCTGCTATTAAACAAACAGGAAACTATAAATGTTGGAAAGGATGTGGAGAAACTGAGACACTTATGCACTGCTGGTGGGAATGTATAATGGTGCAGCCCCTATGGAAGACTGCTTAGCTGTTCCTTAGGAAACTAAATATCCAGTTACCTTATTACCCAGCAATAGCACTATTTGGTATTTACCAAGAAGAACTGAAAGCAATGACACAAAACAGACATTTGCACATTGATGTTCATTGCAGCATTAGTCACAATCACCAAAAGATGGAAACAAACCCAATGACCATCAACACATAAGTGAATCAACAGAATATGATATGTACATATGATGGAATATTATGCAGCAGTAAGACAAAATGATATATTGAAGCACATGGCAAGATGGATGAGCCTTGAGGAAATAATTCTGAGTGAAATAAGCCAAACGCAAAAGGATAGAAACTTTATGATTCTACTTTTATGATCAGCACAAAGGCATAATCAAAAATTCCTATTACAGAATATAGGGGACTTAGAAATACATAGAAGCAAGAGATGGATGAACCATTAGCTAATGAGGTTGAACTCCAATTTAAGGGAATAGATAGGGGTAAAGCTGGTTCTCTAGTGGTTTAAAAGTAATATTACCCTATTGAATATGAACAGGATTGAAGTGGATTGTATAGACCTACGTGTCCCACTGATTAACACTAGAAATATGAATTAGTTCCCACAAGAATTACTTCAAAGATATGATTATTTTACAAAGAGTGTTTAAGTCCAGGGTACAGGGGGAAAACTGCTATTGCATGCTATGGGCTATGTTCAAAAGGAAACCATCAGCAATGCCACAGCAACAGCAGAGTAAATAATGGGGTGAGGGACCAGAGTTAACAGGAGGCTTAGATTTCCTATTTGGCGAGGGCGTGTTTATTGGTTTTCTTTCTCTTGAGAACAATGAAATTATGTTAAGTTGAGAATGTTAATGGACCATGGACTTTGGGGCCTATACATGATGCCCGATGAATGTAGGTGACTGAAGAATGCACCGATGGAGAAGTAGATTGATAAACGATGGTGTATACTTATGAACGAAGATTGCGCCACTACAAAAAGGAATGAAATCGAGAGGCATGCAATGATGTGAATGAACTTGTGGGACATTTGGTGAGACAAAATAAGCCAGAAGCAAAAGAACAAGAATTGTATGGTCACTTTTAGAAAATGCTTATAAGAAAACAGGGGCCAAGATTTTAAGCTTTTAGAGCAGACACATGAAGTCCAGAGTGGTGATTATTATTTCTGGATTTTGAGAGACTATTTTACATATATAACCTGATGTTTATAGATAAGAACAAAGCTGAACAGGTTGGGTTAAAGTAACTCAAAACATAGGGGTAAAGGAGACAATGTCTATATTTTAGAACCACACATACTCTCTGAGGCCAATGGAAGAAAGATTTATTTGGTCTGGAATTGAAATTTTCTGTAGTGCATGATCTAATTCAATCTATCTGTATAGCTCATTTGAACAATTGAAACACAGGGAACCCAGAATAAGAAAGAGGTCCTTTAATCCTGTATAGATTATTATAATGCCTGGATACATTCTAGAAAATATTAAGCAAATAATCAAAAAGTATTGGCAGAGTCCCCTGAGGGATGGGAGGAAGAATATGGAACTACTAAGCCTTACCATCAGGGAATCCCCTGATACTGTGTCAAATTTTAGGGACACCCAAATCAATAGGCCATGCCCTCGATCATAAGGCTTGTTCTTGTGACGTTTATGTAGGTAACAGAGAAACTTAGACTACCTATAGACATGCCTAAGAATTACTTCTGGAGGACTTCTTTTGTTGCTCAGATATGGCCTCAGTTTCTCTAAGCCCACTCTACAAGTGAAATCATTGCTTTGCCCCCTAAGTGGAATATGACATCCGGGGTGAAAGTCTCCCTACTGATGTGGAAGATGACTCCCAGGGATGAATCCAGACCTGGCACCATAAGATTAACAATTTCATCATGATCAAAAGGTAGAAAAGAAATGTAATGAATAAAGTATCAGTGGCAGAGAGAGTTCAAATAGCCTCCAGAAGCTACTCTGGAGGTTGCTCATGTGCAAGCTTCATGTAGACCTTGTTACCTATCATAACCTGCCAACCCCCAACAGAACCATTCCAGCCAATCCTAAAGAACACCTATGGCAATATATAAGATTCCACAAGGGTTCCATGCACTAGAGTAACTTTCTAGAAATCTACAACCTCCAGATGGGTCCCTGGTCCAGATAAGTCCTGAAACCTAGCCCAGCCTCTCCAGAATATCAGCTAGTTCCATCTCCTTACTCCATATTAGTGACAGACCCTTCCAATGTAAAAAATTTAGAATTGCCACAGCCCAACGACCCCTAAAGAGAGGGATGGAAAGATCAAAGGTGATGGTGGAGTTATACAGAGAAGATAGAATTTAACAAATGAATATGAATGCTGAATCATTAAATTGATATCTCTTTTAGCCTCCAGTATTTTAGAGCAACTAGAAGTGAAAACCTAAAATTGTGGAATTGTAAGCCATGTCATACTCTGAAATATGTTCTACAACTAATTGTGGTGCTGTGCTCTGAAATTTATAGCTTTTTTGTATATATGTTATTTTTCAAAAAAAAAAAGAAGAAAAAAAAAGTCAATTGTGATGATGAAAAAATATTCAAGCCTAGCCTCCTATATTCTGGAGTAGTGAGAAGGAAAAATCTGAGAGTATTGTATGATAGCCCATGACAAACTCTGGTATCTGTCCTGGAACTATTTGTTGAAGAGTGCTTTAAAAACTATTGCTTTTTTATTTCTTTGGATATATGTTATACTATACATTTAAAAAAGTTTAAAAATACTTAAGTGCTACAATTTGTAAGAAAATATTAGAGTATCTTTATGACTTCAGGAAAAGAACAATTTCCTAATGGAAACACACGCAAAGAAAAATAAATATAAATTAAAGGAAAAGGAACAATTAAATTAGCATAAAGTTAAGAATTTCTGTTTGTAAATAGACTCTTCAAGCTCAGAGAAAACATTTGCTACATATATAGTAAAAAAGGATTAGTGTCCATTATTGTTTAGTTTTTTAATATTGCTGGAAATAATGCAGTCAGGAATGCAATATAACAGAAATGGTTTAATTTTTATAAAGGGAGTTTATTAAGTTACAAGTTTACAGTTCTAAGGCCGCAAAAGTGTCCAAACTAAAGCATCCTGAGAAAGGTACATTGACTCAAGAAAGGGCCAATGATGTGTGGGGTATTCCTCTCAGCTGGGAAGGCATAAGATGATGCTTGCTAGCTTTCTCTCTTGGCTTCCCTGGGGACATTTTCTTTCTGCATCTCCAAAACATCTGTCTGTGTCAGCTCTGATGCCTTTTCCAAAATTGTTCCCTCTTAAAGAACTCTAGTAGGCAATCCAGCTTGAATGAGAGAGACACAAATGCATGGAAACCACCTAATCAAAAGGAAGGTCCCACCCACAATTGGGTGGGCAACATACCCATGGAAACAACTTAATCAAAAAGATTCCATCCAATAATATTGAATCAGGATTAAAGAACATGGCTTTTCTAGGGTGTACAACAGTTACAAACTGGCATGGTCATATTTAATGAACTCATTATATTTAATGAACTCGTAAAAATATAAAAAAGACAATAAAGTCAATAGAAAAAAATGGAAATAAAATGAAAAGAAAAAATTCAAAGAGAGTTTTATAAATTGGCCAATAAACATAAAAAAAACCTGCATGATATTATTATTAAAATCAAAATAATGCAACTGAGCAACCATTCTATACAATTTGAATTTCTATACAATATGATTCCCTCATTCAACAGTATCTAAGGAATAAATTAACAAATGATGACTGATACTTTAGGGGAGAAAATCATAAAGATTTTAAAAGAATAACTTTTAAATATCTAAATAAATACAAATATAATATCTATGTAATGGAGAATATATATAACTGTTACATAATACAAAGTTCTAGTAAGCATATGGAACCATATAAAGTTTTGTACATTTCTGATAAGACTGAAATTCCTATGATCACAATGCTATTTTTAATTTGCCGCTGTGTCTGCTCTCCACTCTTTTCCATCCTTCTCTATATGCCGTATGATGGCTATAACATTCTACATTGATAGCTTCCCTTACCCTCTGGCTTTCTGTTGGGTTTGATCAATGGGAAATATCAGTGGAAGATCAGATGGTATGAGGAAAGTAGAATCAGGGTTTGTACCTTCCTGGCTCCCTCCCTGTGAGGTGTCAAAGCTTGTCTTTGTCTTTCTACTTAAGGCCACAGATCCAGTCATGTGGCTCTCTCTTATAACTACTGTCTCTAAATTTTGATAAATACTTACTCCTTATGCCTCTTACCTTCAGGCTGAGGCTGAGTAAGGCTCCCAGAGGTTCTTAACTCCTGAGTGCTAAACCTCTTTTCTCTGCTTGCAACTTCATAAATATCAACTTATGAGGCTCTTCTCATTTATCGCCATTTAACTATTACATGTTTTCTTCTGTTTCTTCAATATTATTTTGACCTTATTATGGAAAACTTAACATGTTGGTTCCAAACATTCCATTCCTAAGTACCATGTAGGGCATAATGATCTACTCTGAGTAGGTTATAGGTGTGCCTGAGGTGTTCTTCCCCTCAGTCCACAGGAGAACAGCTCTAGTGACCCCAGTGTGATTAGACAAGTGGGTGTGTTTGTTCCATGCAAACTTCTGAGAATCATTTCCCTAGAGATGATCTTTCATTGTCAATTGGAGATTGATACGAGCATATTCAGAGCAGCATTGTTTGCAATGGCAAAAATCTTCAAAGAACACAAAAGTCTGTCAACAGGCTAAATAAATTACCTCCTAATCCTGTACTGTGACGCTTTATAGCAGTAAGGATAAATTATATAGCATGGTATACATGTTGGATTAACATGGATAAATCCTAGGATCATTATTTTGAGCAAAAATAGCTAAATATGAGTTTGTACAATTCAAAAACACATCAAATTAACTAATAGGTTGGTTGGTAAGATATACCTGAAAGTGGTTAAATTATTAAGGAAGCAAAGGGACATTGCGTATGCAATTCTAGAGCAAAATAATTGTTACCTCTATGTCACTGTGGAAGAATACAAAATGGCAGAGAAACAGAGGCCTTCAGGTTTTTGTAATGCTCTCTTTTTTAAGCTGAATGTGGATACAAGGTTATCCATTTTATTATTTTATCAACCTCAACATTCATATTAAAGGTTTCCTCATTTTACGTATGATGCATTTTATTACAAAGCATTTTTATTGTTTTTTATTTTCTGGTTATGATTTCATGTTTTGAACATTAAAACATATAAACACTCTATTAATCTTAGCATGGCTTCCACTTTTGAGGTAAACAGTACATGTAATTAGAAAGAAAAAATATCAATGCATTAAAGATAATTTTATAGGTAATTTGTTTTTGTGCAAAAATAACCCTAAAGGGATATAAAATCCTGGCCAAAATCAAGTTATAAAACCATGCACTGATTAATGTTTTACCCTTACACCCTCTAGTACCATTCAAAATGTAATTGGCATAATTAATGAACATTCTGGTAGGAGGAGCAATTCTAGCAGTAAAACGAAATGGTTTCATGCGCTCCCCATAGCTTCTGAAAGCTCTATAAAAATACTGCTTGCAGAAATTAGAGGATGAGTGACCACTGGCCTTACCTAATATTTTGAACTTTATGGCTTTACAAAAATTATGCCTTTGAGAAAGGCTGAAGTTAGTCATGAAACTGCAACCAGGCCCAAAGAATTCTAAAATTAAAGCATAAGCCACTCCAGAAGCATAATTAAATTCACGATACACTATCGCCATGTAACTCTGTACTGGCAATAGTTTCCAAAGACTGATGAAAAGAAATCCTGCTTATTTTATGTTCTCCCACTTCAAAATTTTCCTAATATAGAATTCTTATCTCCACCATCAAAGATCACAACGTGTGTCACTTTAAGGTCATAATGTGTCCAACTAGATAATACCTGACCCTTGGAAATAAGCACCTGGGGGATAAATACAAAGAAAGGAAATGGAAGCTCCAGTAGCTACCCAAATCTTCAGGAAGAAACTGTACTCACCTTAGCTGTTAAATTTTCATCCACACACATTTCTGGAATTAAAGTATAATCATATACTCCTCTTCCCCCAATGCTAATGGATGGTTGGTTAAAAAATAGCTTATTATCAATGGATACATTGTTATCAATGCTTGTGACAGCTATTAGTGCCTAATTTATAAGAATTGTGAGGTGGCAAGGACTAGGAAACCATTTGCTCTTACTCAGGTAAAACTTTTGGACAGAAGATATTGAGAAAGGGATGTTATAAAGATAAAAATCTCAAGGCCTTCAATGAATATTAAAAAGTTCTTGGGATGATACAAACCAGAGTAAGACTGCTTGCAAGGGCTTATATATTTGTACAACTAAGGGCAACAGTGATGTGAGTTCTCAGGGGCTTTCAGGTTGTTCCTAATTTTCCCCCAATTTTTCCTACCATCTCCTTGCAAACAAAACCTATACACAACCTTTCCGTAGGTTTGTTTCCACTATTCTGAATAGTGCTTGCTCCTAAAACAGCACTAGCTGCATAAAATACAACACTACACCATAATGTTGCCATGTGTACCCCAAGCTGAAAGAGAAACCACAAACTCCATTGGCCATTTCTATGGAGTGAAGGTATCTTTCTCTTGATGCCTCACTTTGGACATTTTCATGGTATAAGAGCTGTAAACTTGTATCTTCTTAAATTCCCCTTTTTAAAAGCTGTTTCAGTTCTGGCATATTACATTCTGGAAGCTTTTGCAAACTAGAACACAGGCAAAATTCATCTATGCTGGTTGTTACCTCTGGGGAAGAGGGAGATGGCATTAACTGGTGAGGAGAAATAAAGGTGGCTTTGGAATGCAGATAATTTTCTATTTCTTTACTTGGATGGGAATTATAAAGTGTGTTCATTATATGATAAGCCATTCAACTGTACACATATGACTTGTACATTTTCCCAATATGTTATATTTCAATATATTTTACTTAAACTATTCAGTGCATTTCAGTACTATACTAAATTAAAATGTGTGAAAGTGGGAGCTCAATTTCTTGAGAATTGCAAGTTATCTGCTTCCTAACTACCCACTCTCTTTAGACAAAAGCATCAATGGTTCATTGGGAAACTTTCATCAATATTTTTAATTTTGTTCTTTTCGCTGTTGATTGAATGTTGAGTCAACTGACTTCAGTTCAATGAGCATCCCAATAAGGTGAAAGATTTTCTGTTTTCAGCATACCTGATGATTTACAACTGTCTCAATTTTATGAAATTTGTATCATAAAATTTGCTTTATCCCAATGGCAAAATTGTATTGCTTTTCTAATATAATTTAAAATACAATATCACATCCTAATATTTTTCTAAAGCTAGCTGTAGATAAAATAATGCCATTGTTCTAGTTTGCTAGTTGTTGGAATGCAATATAACAGAAATAGAACAGTTTTTTAAAAAGGAGAGTTTAATAAGTGGCAAGTTAACAGTTCTTAGGCCATGGAAATGTCCTAATTACAGCAAGTCTATAGAAATGTCCAACCTAAGGCATCCAGGGAAAGAAACCTTGGTTTAAGAAGGCTGATGAAGTTCAGGGTTTCTCTCTCAAGTGGAAAGGCCATGGTGAACACAGTCAGGGTTTCTCTCTCAGCTGGAAGGGTACATGGCAAACACAATGTCATATGCTAGCTTTCTGTCCTGGCTTCCTGTTTCATGAAGTTCTCCATGAGATATTTTCCTTCTTCATCTTCTAAGGCTGGTGGACTCTCTGCTTCTCATAACTATGTTATTCTGCTCTCTCAGAATCTCCCACATTCTCCAATTTTTTTTCTCTTTTATAGGATTCCAGTAAACTAATTAAGACCCACCCAAATGGGTGGAGACACATCTTTACCTAATCCAGCTTAACAACCACTCCTGATTGAGTTATGTCTCTAGGGAGATGATGTAATTACAGTTTCAAGCATACAGTACTGAATAGGGATTAGAAGAAACAGCTGCCTTTATAAAATGGAATTAGGATTAAAACATGACTTTTCTAGGGTACATACATCCTTTCAAACTGATACAGCCACTGACAAATCTGTATTGGTCACTGGAAGGCTCTATCATCATGTGTTAATACAAAATATGCATGTCTTAGTTGACATGGAAAATTTGGCATACATAAGCATAATAATGGTTAAAGTATATGACTTGCTAAAGTGTGAGTATTCAAAAGCAGAATGTGTAAAACTTAGAAACCTCTATTATTTAAAAAAAATGAGTAATGAATTTAATTTTAAATGTCTACTTGTAATTAGATTGATTTCCCTGACCCAATGTTTGGTTTATAGACATCCAGTTTGTATATTTGCACTAATAATTTTTTTTTTTTTGGATGCATGGTCCGGAAATCGAACCTGGTCTCCTGCATGGAAGGCAAGCATTCTACTGTACTAATAATTTTTTTAAGAGTAGTGTTTATTCTGGCCATAACAAACAAATGTTATCCTTGCAGTATAGAGAAAATTGACCTTTTTTTAAGTTCTTTTCTCACTTCCCACAAGTTATGTCAATTTAACATATTATATAATCCTAAAATTAGGATTAATTTTACATGACCATTTAAATAGCTCTACATGCTACCATGTTTTCAAAATTTTATATTTCAAGCAGGAGGGTGGTGCATATTTCATTTTGAACAATCCCTGATCTGTAGCAGTACTCTATATGTACTTATTAAAATAAAGTACAATATGACATAAAACAAGTTGAAAATAAATCTTATGTGATGTGGGAACATTGTAAGTTGGCTTTGGTCCCTCTGGTCTTGGAAAATGTGTAAAATTGATGTTGTCTTTCCTGGTTTCTTTTTTGGCCTCTCTACTTGTTTATTTGTGGGCAAGTATTCTTTTAATTATTTTTTCTGTGAATTATATCTCAGTAGTCCCTTTACTCTTTGTAGTATTAAAACTCTTCTTTATCGTTTCTTCAATGAGCTTTAGAATTGTCTGATATAAATCTTACAGGATGAATAGGAGCAACTGATGGAGACGGCAGTAGTTTGCACATGCAGAGGCACCAATACAAGAGAATATGGGGCTCTCTGGGAATTTTACAATGGTAAAATGTGCTCAAAGTGAATAGGTTAACAAAGGTGAGGGGACAAGGTGGTTCTGGGTTAAGTCATATAAACATTTGTAGGGATGTTTTTCTGTAGGTCATAAAGAGTTTTAAGACTGGGAGAGGCATGAACAGATTAGTGTCTTTGGAAAGGATACCGAGCAGAAATAAATCAAGAGGAGTGAGACTGAGATGCCACTCTAGTCCACATCAAAATTATCAAGGCCTGATCTAAGACAGTGGTAGTGGAGGTGGGTAACAGAGTGTGGAAGACTGATGGTATTAAAAAGTCATGTTATTATCACCAATTGTAGTGAAAGATGAGAAGGACGATGTATATGAGTCAAGTGTTAACTTCCAAGTTTCTATATTGAGTGCATGGAAAAATGTTTTGCTATTAACCTAAATTGGAGAATATTGGTAGAGAAATCTATTTAAAGGGAAATTTTGAATTCAAGATACCCCAGGGAATATAAAAAATCGGTAATTGTAAATGAGTGCCAAGTGTTCAAGAGAACCATCAAGAGTGGTGACCTACATTTAGAGGTTTTTTTGTGTGTGTAGATTGAGATCATAGGATTAGACAAGATTACTCTTGGAAATGGGGAAGAGTGATTAGAAGACTGAGGATATAATTTTGAGAAGCACTAATGTTTATAAAGTACAGTTGACGGAAGAACTCAAAAGTAAAAAAAAAGTAAGAAGAATGGGAATGAATAGTCAGAGAAACAGGGACAGTAGAAAAAATGTAGTATCCTGGAAGATACAGATAAAGTTTCAAGACATTCACCTTTTCAAATGCTGCAGAGGACAAATGAGGTCAGAAAAAGAAATGTATCCAAGGGATATCGTATCTACACAGCCATTGATGATTTTTGTGAGAAAACTTCAGAGAAGTGTTGTGAGTAAATGCTTTGCTTCAGAGACAATTGATAGCAATTACAATAAACCATTCATTCATTCTGCGTATATTTTGGTATGCTTCCGTGTCCGACGTAGAGTGCTGTGTATAGATCTATATCAGTGAAAACGACAAGCAAATTTCTAGACTAATAGAGCTTATCTTTTTATGGGAAGACAGAAGACATAAATGAACACTTAAGTATTAGGAGTGATCAGAAAAAGCTTCATTGAAGAGGTGCTTGAGGAGAGAACTGAATGGAGTGAAGAGGAGAAAATTACATAGAAAGCATTGTGGGAAGAGGAAATAGTGCAATAGTTCTGAGATGAGTCTACGTTTGGTGGGATTGAGGAACAGTATGGAGCCGAAGATGACTGAAATGAAGTGGAGAAAGTGAAGAGTGGTAGATGATGAATTATGAAAGGAGGACAAGAGCTAAATCATGTAGGTCCTTGAAAAGAAATCGGTAGGGATTCTGGAATTTATTCAGTGGTTTTAGACAGAGAGGTACCCTGATTGGACATATGTTTTCAAAGAATCATTTAATTGCTCTGTGGAAGTGGTGAACCAGAGAGTGCAAAGTGTGGTATTCTTATATTAGTAACTTGGTGGAAGGAAGGGAAGGAATTTAGGTGATAGTTTGCAGTGAAGTGTGAAAGGATTTTAATTATGAGAAACTTGGGTATATTCATATGCTGTAGAAAAGGAGAAGCTTATGATCAGAGAGAAGGTGAAGATACAGTCAATAAATTATGATTGTTGCAGTAAAGTTTTGAGGCAATGGAAGGTTAGAATTGGGCCAGAGGAAGAATAACTCTTTCACTGAATTAGAACAAAGGGATAAAGGGTAAACCAGCATTGCTAATTTTATAATGGTCTGCCAGGAAGTTGTAAACATTTTTGTCTATTGATCTCTATTTTAATTTCCTAGAATTGCCATAATAAAGTACCACAAATTATGTGTTTAATAGCACAGAAATGTACTGTCTCATAAATTTGGAGGTAGAGGTCCAAAATCATGTTGTAGGCACAACAGTTTGCTTTCCACTGGAAAGGCCAGCATATACCACTGTCCTACATCAGGTATATTTATCAACTCTCCAGTCCTGTCATATTCTAGTCCATGGAAATTTTGATCATCTTTCCTTTCCATAAAACATCACACTGGTCCATTTTGCTGATTGAACTTGGTGAAAAAGAAATATCAACTACTCTGAAGGTACTGGTAAGGGATTTTTGGGTCATAATGTAGGAGATAAATGCAACAAAAACTCAGGGGACTTCAACCTCAGGTAAGTTTCTTGGCATCCATTAATGTTGGGCATATCAAGATACCCCTTCTAGGTTAAAGAGTAGGATGTTGTATATGGCCTCTCCTACAACCAAAAGAGGGTACAATGCCTAGTTGGCCTCTGTGGATTTTGCCGGTGATGTATTCCTCATTTGGGTGTGTTACTCCAGCAGATTTGCTGAGTGATCCAAAAAGCTGCTGGGTTTGAAAATAAGAGGAGGATCTGCAATAAATCCAGGCCACTGTGCATGATGCTCTGCCTCCTGGGCCATATGATCCAACATATTCAATGGTGTAGGAAACATCAGTGGCAAGTAGAAATGCTCTTTGGAGCCTTTGGCGGGATCCTAGAGGAGAATCACAGTTCAGATTCTTAAGATTGGGAAGTAAGCCCTGCCATCCTCTGCAGATGACTACACTTTTCATGAGAAACAACTTTTGGTCTGGGACCTGCCTTAGTAGAGACCTAATAGTTAACCTTGGGCCAACAAATTACCATGAGGCCAATTGTCCATCATGAACTGGTAGCTATCTAAACCACAAAGCCATGATGTTGAGTGTGCACAGCAAGTACTACTTCATCAAATTGAAGTGGTTTATACAAGATTGAATTTCATCAGCCCCTGAAGGCACAAGTCAGTATGACAAAGTAACCCAAAAGCCCATGACCCCCTCTCTTGAAACATTACTTTGTCTCTCCAAGATTGCACCTAGAACCTCTTGGTGAGATTCCTATGATCAGTTAACTGAAGAAGAGAAAGCTTGGGCCTGGCTACAGATGGTTCTGCATGTACTTCATGGATGTGAAGAACTATAGCACTACAGCCCCTATCTGGGACATCATTAAAAGACAGTGGTAAAAGGAAATCCTCCTAATGGACAGAATTTCCAGCAACGCACATGGAAATTCATTATGCTTGGAAAGAGAAATATCAGGAGGTATATTTGTATACCTATTCATGAATATCCAATGGTATGGCTGGATAGTCAGGGACCTGGAAGGAATGTGACTGGAAAACTGGTGGCTAAGAACTTTTAGGGAGAGGTATGTGGCTAGACCGTTCTGAATGAATGGGTAAAAACATGAAGATATATGTACCCCATGTGAATGCTAAGCAGAGGAGGATATTTCAAAATGTTTTCTTGTGTAATATAACACATATACAAAAAAGCGATACACTTCAAAGTACATCTTAACAAGTAATTATACAACAAATTTTTAAGTTTGGTATGGATTACAGTTCCACTATTTCAGGTTTTCCTTCTAGCTGCTTCAAGACACTGGAGACTAAAAAGAAATATCAATATAATGATTCCCTAGTCATAATCATTTGTTAAATATGAACTTATCTGTTATACCCCTCCTTCTCCTTTATCCTTCTTCCAATCTTTGGGGATATTGGGTTTATGCCCATTCTAACTTTTTTCATTTTGAAAAGGGGTGTCAACAATGTGGGATAAGGAGATGGAACTGGCTGATGTTCTTGGAGAAACTGGACCATCTGCATTTCAGGATCTATCTGGCCAAGGAATTATCTGAAGGTTTTAGGTTTCTCAGAAGTAAACTTAGTGCATGCATCTTTTTAGTGTCTCAGATAGAGCCCTCAGTGTTCATTAGAGTTAACAGAAATGATGCTGGTTGGGGTCTGGCAAACCATGGCAATTAGTAATATCAAGCTGAAGCTTCCAAAAGCAGCCTTCAGAATAGCCTTACAATTCTATTTGAACTCTCTTAGCCACTGATATCTTATTTTGTATCCCACAGTACCAGGGCCAGGCTCATCCCTGGGAGTCACGTCTCACATTGCCAGGGTGATTCAAACCCCTGGATGCCATGTCCCATGTAGAGGGGAGGATATTAATTTCACTTGCAGAGTTGGACTTAGAGAGAGAGAGGCCACATAGGAGCAACAAAAGAGGGTCTCTGGAAGTAACTTGTAGGCATAATTATAGGTAGGCTTAACTTCTCCACTGCAGAAGTAAGGTTCATAAGAACAAGCCTCCCATGGCCTCTCGACTGTCTAGGTCTTCAGGGATGCTGAAATAAAAAAAAAAAAAAAGAACAAGCCTCAAGATCTAGAGCTTGGCCTAATAACTTGGGGATCCCTAGTATAATCATGTATATCCCAGGTGAGAAAGTTTAATAGTTCTATATATTTCTTCTCCAGCCCCTCAAAGTACTTTGTCAATACTTTTTAATTATCTGCTCAACATACTTTGGGATGTCACTGAGTAATGCATACAAGTCCTCATTTCTATCCTCTGTTTGCATTGTGTAAATTAAATGTTCTGACAGATTGAATTAGACTGTGCACTTCAGAAAATTTAGGTCTTGAACAAAATAAGGCTGTCTTCCTTTGGTCTCATACAGAAGGTGAAGTTCTAAAATACAGAGCCTGTCATCTTTTACCCTGTATTGATTTACCTTAATCCCAATCAGATCAGCTTCATTCTTATTTCTCATTGAAGACTGATCTCTTTTTTAGGTTTCTTTAAAAATTGGTATATGTAGTAATGCTGACTTTCAGAGCTACAGAACTACAACTCTGATACTTAGGTGTTGCACAGGTATCCAAAGGGAAATACCAGGTTATACACATATAGCACAATATCTCAGAATCTATAAATAACAAAGCTCAGAAATAAAAATGACTGCTATATAAGAGCTTGCAGCCTAAGCCCCAATTTTGTTACAAGTGTTTTCTAAAAGAACCCTACAATGTTTATCCTTTGTTTTTGGCTTATTTTGCACAAAATAATGTCCTCAAGGTTTATTCATCTCATTGCATGCCTCACAACATTGTTCCTTTCTGTAGCGGCACCATATTCCATCATATGTTTGCACCACAGTTCTGCTTCTCAGCCTTTGTACCCTTTGGCTAACTAGAGGAGGAGTTTTAATAATCAATTGGATAAGGTAACCTGCTATATGGATTATTAGTTAGCCTTTTTCCACAGCCATTCCTGTCATTACTCCACAGGTGCATAAACAAAGTGATCATAGTGGAATGGATAGAGGCTATATATGGGTTCAGCAGCATTGACTTCCACTCACCAAGGCCAACCAGGCTACAGTGCTGCTAAGTGCCCAGTCTGTCAGCAGCAAAGACCAGTACTCAGTCCCGACTATGAAAGCACTCCTAAGGTGAATAGCCTGCTATCTGGTGGCATGCTGATTATGTTGGGCCACTTCCATCATAGAAGGGGTGGCATTTTATTCTTACTGGAATAGACAGACACTCTGGACATGGATTTATTTTCCTGGTATGCAAAACTTCTTCCAAAACTACCATCATTGGACTAACAGAATGTTATATCCACCATCATGATATTCCATATTTCATTGCTTCTGCTGAAGGAACCCACTTCACAGAAAATGAAGTGCAGTAATGGGCACATGCTCATGATTTCACTAGTGTTACCTTTTTCCCCCATCATGCTGAAGAAACTGGAATGATACAATGATGAAATGGCCTTTTGACGACTCAAATATGATCCCAACTGGGTGACAATACCTTATAGGACTGAGGCAATGTTCTCCAGAAGTCTATATATACTCTAAACCAGTGCCCAATCTACAGTGTTATTTCCCCCATAGCAGGGTTCATGTGTCTAGGAATCAAGGAATGGACATGAAACAGCTCACTATTCCCCCCTGGTGACCCACTAGAAAAAATTCCTATCACTATAACCTTAAACTCTGCTGGTCTACTAATCTTAGGTACAAGATAAGTAGCACTTCCAACAGGAGACCCAAAAATGCCTCCGCTGAATTGGGAGTTAAGATTAATGCTTGGCCACTTTTGGCTCCTTATGTTTCTCAGTCAACAAACAAAGAAAGGAGTTACTCTTCTGGCTAGGGTGATTAATCCTGATTATCAAGGTAAAATAGGACTACTACGACACAATGGAGGTTAAAAAAAAAGCATATGCCTGTGTGCCGGTTTGAAGCTACTAGGTACTCCAGAAAAGCCATGTTCTTTATTCCTCATTCAATATTGCTGGGTGGGATTTTTTTTTTTTATTATTTCCTTGGGGGTGTGACCCACTCAGTTGTGGGTGGTAACTTTTGATTAGAAGGTTTCCAAGGAGGTGTGTCTCCACCCCATTCAAGTTGGGGTTGCTTGCTGGAGCCCTTTGAAGGAACCATTTTGGAAAAAGCTTCAGAGCCACCAGAACTGACAGAGTCAATAGAGCCCAGAAAACTAAAGACTGTTGGAGATGGAACAGTCTTCCATCAGCATGCCACCAGATAGCAGGGAAGAAACTGGAATGATACAATGATGAAATGGCCTTTTGATCAGTCTTCCTGATCCCAGGGAAGATGTTGAAGAATCCTGGAGGGAAAACTAGCAGATGTCACCATGTGCCTTTTCAGCTGAGAAAGAAACCTTGGACATCATCAATCTTCTTGAATCAAGGTATGTTTCCCTGGATGCTTTAATTTGGACATTTTCACAACCTTAGAACTGTAAACTTGCAACTTAATAAATTCTCCTTTTTAAAAGCCATTCTATTTCTGGTATATCACATTCTAGGAGTTTACAAACTAAAATAGCCTGAAATACAGGAAAACCCTTAGATCATCTCTTGGTACCACAGTATTCTATGATCGAAGTCATTGGAAAAGTGCAACAACCCAATCCAGGCAGAACTCCTAATGGCACAAACCTTTCAGGAATGAAGTTTTGGGTCAACCCAACAGGCAAAAAATTGCAAACAGCTGAGGTACTTGCTGAGGGTAAAGGGAATATGCAATGGATAGTGGGTAAAGATAGTTATAAATAGCAGCTATAACCATATGATAAGTTGCAAACACAAAGACTGTAATCATTGTAAGTATTTCTTACTTGTTTTGTTATGAATATATTTGTATATAGGAATTAGAGCAAATATCTTCGTTTTCTTCCTTATACCCTTATCATTAAAAAAAAGTTATTTTAACTTTATGTCATAGTATTTGACTTACAGACTATCAAGTTTATGAGTGAATATTACCCAAGGACTTATATCCTCTTCTAAAGACAGGATTAGTGCATTTCCAGTTGTACACAGGACAGTTGAATTACGTTAGGTGAAAAGATGACTTTGTTATTGTCTTTATTTATAGATTAAGCATGGCTTAAGGACATGTTTATGGGTGTTGAATGGATGGTGATTTCCTGTGTCAACTTGACTAATTTATAGTATCCAGTTGTTTGGTGAAGCAAACTGTGAGCTGATTGTTACTGTGAGGGTATTTTCTGGGCTTAAGTCATTAGTTGGTTGAATGCATCTACTTCTGATTTTATCTACAACCAACAAAGGAAATTGACTTCAGCAATGAGAAGAATCTCCTCCTCTAATAGTTGAAAGCCTTAAAGAGAGAACTTTCTAATTTCAGAATCAGAAAGAATCTTTATCTTGTATTCAGACATCCAGCTTCTCCTAGGGAATTCATCGCCACCTTAATCAGAGTTCCCAACTTCTGGCCTCTTCTGGAAATTGTTTGTCATCTTAATTAAGTTTTCAGTTTGTGGCCTATGGAATTCAGATTTGTCAATCCCCATGATCATGTGAGGCAATTCCTATGATAAATCTCTTAATACTGACATAATTACACATTATATATTTGTGACTAACATAAGCATGCTTATTTTGAAGTCTGTAGGGAAGAATCTGTTCTAACACTCTTGTCTGACTTCTTTCAGTGGCTTAATGGCCAACCATGGCATTCTGTCTCACCTGTCACTTGGCATTCTCCACTCGGTCTGTGTCTAAATTTCCCCTTCTTACGAGGTCACCAGTCTTATTAGATTAAGGATCTAACTTACTCCCATATGACCTCATTTTAACTTGTTTTATTCTTTCTCTAATGACCCAATCTCTAAGTAAGGTCACATTTTGAGTTCAGGGGATTGCAACTTTAACATATCTTTTGGGGAAAAATAATTCAATCCATAAAAGCTTCTCTTCCTGTATACAATGGTAGCAAGATCTAGGAAGAACAAAAAGGTCATAATTAATTATGAAAAATAGAAAAAATTAAAGGACTAAAGACAGAATGATTGTCAAGTATTTTCATGGCCCAGTTGAAAATGAAGGAATGTGTTTGTACCGATATAAACCTCTCATAATTATCTACTTCCATGTGGCCTTAAAATGAGATTAGGTCAAACTACAATTTTCAGTTAATTTATTTACTTCTCCAAACATCATTTTTTAAATAGCCCTGTTATATAGAACCTAGTGCTAATAAATTACAGGTAATGGAATTAAGGTACAGAGACTTTCTTAAAGTCACATGTAAGTGAATGGTTTGCCAGACATGATCTTAACATATCCAAACTTCAAGATTCTTGCTTCAAATATTGAGTGTGCTGGGCAATGGCTTCATTTTAGAGAAACATCTCCTCCACCGTTTATTCTATCATATTAGAATTTTCTCAGAAAATGGTATTATATTGTAACAGTTGATGGAGGAATGGAGAAAGTTAGAGCCTTTGACTGAAAAACTTATGTAGTAAAAAACATTTTACTATGATAGTTTACACTTATGATATATTTTTTGTTTCTAAAAGTTTAGAAATCATGAGGACATGAAAATTCCGGATCTAATAATTCCCAAGTGTTTACTTTTACTTTCTGCAATATGATTTGAATTAGCTTAGTCTAATAATGATCTATTATCAAGTATATAGCTATGTACCCCCCAACCTAGAAAATATTTTTCCAAGGAGTCACTAAATAAATTCCACTAACATGAAGATTTCAATGGCTTCTCACTTCAGAGTCCTTCGATGTGGGCCATTGGCTTGCACACAAAGGAGGCATTACCCTCTCCTGGGAAGAAGAATGTGATCCACAATAAAGAGACACCAGAAGAACAGTGTGTCATTTCATAAAAATATCAGTGCTGACAGGCCCCTAGGCTTATGGATGTCCTGTTATGGGATACATTACACAGATTAAAATCTAGACGTAATAGTTTACTCTGAGTATTTTCTCATTGTCCTTAGTTATCCTCCTTCTACAACCTTGACAGCATGTCATCCAAATACCAGTTAGCATTACCCAAGCTGAAGGGGCACCTTTCATATGGTCAAGAATAGAGTTAATTGCTAATGTAATCAATAAGCAAATGATGCCTCAGACAGATGTGGAAAGTCAAGATAGTGCTCTCAGAATCCAGGAACTACAGAAGAAAGGACATTACAGCCCTGGGTAGGAAATGGAAGCAATCACATAAAATATTTTTCTCACTTGGTTATTTTCAATGGTCTGCCTATCACTGTTTGAACAAGTATATCCTACCTGAAAGCAAACACTGTTGTCTCCTCCAAATAAATAACACACAAAAGTGTGTGCCAGAGCAAAAGAAAATATAGGGGGCTCAACAGTCTCTATGCACACCCAGTAATTTGCAGTAAGAATTGTCCTTGGGTGGCTAAGTTCTTTAGACCAAACCCTGCAACATTCTTTCTGTACCAACTCAGACAGTTGAATGCATCCTGGTAGTCTTTATGGAAGGGCATAGATAGTTTCTTTTTACAATTTCTGGAAATCACCTGATTGAATGTAACGGAACTTCAGAGAAAATCTGCAGCCGTGATTCACTTTCCATTAACCCCTCTGTCCACTGGAAGGAGATGACCAGAGAAGACTGGGGTCGTATTTCCCTGCACTTCATCCTCAACTTTGACAGAAATGATGATTGAAAAACCTCAGTGAGAATGCTCTCTCTGGTATTTATTGGTAATTTGTTAAAATCTTCACTCAGACTTTATCATTTAACTGTAAAAATTCAAGGGGTACATAGGGTATATTAATTAGTCAACTAATCATATAAAAAACAATGGATGTAGGAAATGGCTATAAAATTGACTTTCCTTTATTTAAGATTCAGGGTTGGATTATGAATTTTAGAGTCTTTGAGTAATGATTATGACTCCCCTATATGTGATCCAAGTAAAAAAAAAGTTATAAAATAAAAGGAGAGAAGTCAGGTTTGTAGCTTCCTATGATGACTATTTTGATGTTCTTTATGTTTTGGATATAGAAGTTCCTTTAAAAAGTGTTTTGATTTTGAAGTGTAGCACCTGTACTACTGGTGCTCCATGCATGTGTTTGGTACTTATTTCTCTTGGGTCATTTAGCAAGACTTCTAACATTATGGGCCACTAGGGCAGAGTTTGTTTCATATTGATTATCCTCAGCCCCCTCCCAGATAAAGCACCCTTTCATTACTCAGTTATTTTTGGGGGGGTTCATAATATATATGTAGATCAATCAGCACATGTTTATTTAGCATCTAATATGAGAAATATATCGCAATAGGTACCATATGGAAATGGGTTTAAAAAAGGTGAAGCAATCCCTTTTTATCTCTGATTTGTTTTATTTTAGTTGCTGAAATTATGGAAGAGCTTGGAAAAAATCAACAAAGGGCTAACAGTTCCAGTACAAATAATTCAAGTGAAAAATGAATGGTTTAGTAGTCAAAGCTCCAGGAGTTAAAAGGAGAATAGAATTCACTCCAGATTCTGTTGTTGAGAAAATCAGAATTGATCCATTTAAGGTATTTTCTAGGCATAGTAAAATGGGTCCAATATTCATGGTATATGAAATGTATGGGCAAAAAGAATATATAAATTAAAGTTGAATGTTGGTAACTCAGCTTACCTGAAGTGAAGACTTTTAATAGGTGGGTTGTGGGAGATAGATTTACAAAATGCTTTAGCTCACCTTATAAAGGGTCTCAGTGTGCTATCAAGAGATGTGGTATGAATGAAGAATTACTGAATGACAAGGGAATGACATGACTAATATATTGTTTCTGGAAGGTTTTGGCAGCAATGAACATTGCCAATTAGAGTTGGGGGATTAGGCTATTGTTCCATTCTTATAATTTAGCATTCTCCACATCATCAAGTTTTGGAATAAACTGTAAGATCACCTTAGATACATCTTGGTATCTCAGAGATGGCTTGCTCTTTCATCTAGCAAGGCATTAGATGTTTCAATAGCATAATCTCCTCTTGACAACAGATGTCAAGGTCAGGAAGCTTTCCTCAAAGTTCTTCCACATGTTTATAACTCACTCATCTCTGAATGAGCTAGCCAAACCTGGAGTACTGGATAAAATATTTATCCAAGAAGAAAGTTTAGAAATTCCAAGATATTTTCCTTTTGAACCTAGAGCTTGAGTTGTATGAACTTGTCCTTGAATTGTGTGAAGGTTTTATACTATAAATGGCTATTTTCAAAAGTTGATTGGAAGCCCAATGTTCATCTTTCCCAATATTCTTAAATGACATTGTTTTTCTCTATGTATCGTGATAGAACTAATTATTTCATGTGTTTTTTCTCTATGTATCATGATAGAACTAATTATTTCATGTGTTTTTTCTCTATGTATCATGATAGAACTAATTATTTCATGTGTTTCTTAAATTCATTCCACTTGGTTTTGTGAATAACAATCAGTTTATGTATCTGTAGTGATTAAAGAACAATTAAATCAACTGCTCTCCTCCCAATCAGATGATCTTTAATTTTAGGAAGATCTTGGCAGGCTAAGAGCTCATAGGCCCATTGAATGGAATCACATAGTATAGTGGATATGGTTAACTGCTTTCCAAATTTTGCTTCCTCTTATTCCTGGGAGCACAGCTTCACTATATTTCCAAGCCTGAGCAGCTGGTAGATGTGGTCACATAACGGAATTCAAGCAAATAGAATGTTCTCAGCAATGATAAATGCCATGTTTGAAGCTAGTCCTTAACAATTCCAATGCATATTTGCCATATTCTTTGTCCTTTAAAGCAAGCAGGATTGGAGATGGCCATTAGGCTGAGTTCTGAAGTCATAAAAAGAAGACGACAGGCTTTTTATTAACCCAGATCATTGAATGACTATGAGAAGATGGGTGTTCCCCTGATATGTTCAAGTACCAGCTATTGTTACATGAGTAAAAATCAACTTCTAGTGCATCTTAATTTACTCGGGCTATTATGACAAATACAACAGACTGGCTGGCTTAAACAGTAGGAATTTATTGCCTCCCAGTTTTGGAGGCTAGAAGTTCAAAATCAAGGTGTTGCCAGGCCTGCTTTTTCTTGAGTCTGTAGCATTCTGGTGATGGCTTTTCAGAAACCCTCCCTCACAGGGTGATCTGTCTCTTCTACATCTTGTTTCCTTTGCTTATAAGGAATTCAGTCACATTGGATCGAATCCGCCTTCATTTCATTTGGCCACACCTTAACTGACATCTTCAAAGCTCCTACTTACAAATGGGTGCATATTCACACCCTGACTCATTTTAACTGATAACACGTTCAAAAATCCTATGTACAGGGCAGTGAGGTGGTGGCTCAGTGGCAGAATTCTCACCTGCCATGAGAGAGACCTGGGTTCAAATCCCGATGTCTGCCCATGCAAAAAAATTTTAAAAATTAAAAATAAAAATCATATTTACAAATGAATTTAGAGACTCTAGATTGGGATTTCACCCTGTATTTTGTTGGAGATATGACTCAATATATAACATATCTATGCTGGTTTGAAAGGATTTATGCACCGTGGAAAAGCCATGTTTTAATCCTAATCCCATTTTGTAGAGACAGCCATTTCTTCTAATCCCTACTCAGTACTGTATGTTGGAAGCTTTAATTAGATTATCTCCATGGAGATGTGACTCAATCAAGTGTGAGTATTAAAATCGATTAGTTAGAAATGTCTCCACCCATTCCAGATTGGTCTTGATTAGTTTACTGGAATCCTATAAAAGAGAAGATTCTAGAGTAGAGAATGGTGACAGCCATGAGAAAGCCAAAGCAGAATGCCCTAGAACCACACAGCAGAAAGTCCACCAGCCAGCGACTTTTGGAGATGAAGAAGGAAAACACCTCACAGGGAGCTTCATGAAGCAGTAAGCCTGGAGAGGAAGCTGGCAGACGATGCCGTGTTTGCCATGTGCCCTTCCATTTGAGAGAGAGAGACCCTGAACTTCATCGGCCTTCTTGAATCAAGGTATCTTTCCATGGATGCCTTAGATTGACCCCTTCTGTAGACTTGCTTTATTTGGGACATTTCATGGCCTTAGAACTGTAAACTTGTAGCTTATTACATTTCCCTTCTTAAATGTGTTCTGTTTCTGATATATTGCATTCTGGCAGCTAGCAAACGAGAACAATATTGTTTTGGGATCATTATATGTTTTGGTAACTATTTGTTATATAGTAGTGAGTGCACCATAACTAACACACACAGTCAACATTTGGTTTGTTGTGATAAAAATGCTTTTAAAAAGATGTAAATTCTTCGAAAATTATTTCTTTACATAATCAGTTTTGTGTTTAAAGCTTTAGTACAAAAGTTAAGGGTGGTCCGGTTACATAACCATTAATTTTTTTATTTTCTATGGTTTATTGGGGCATATTTAGATGATTAAAGACTGTGAAGAATCATCAATTAATTAGTGTGTATTCTGGAAGATAACATTCAGAAATAGCTATAAATATCACCAGCCCCAAATTTATGTTTCTTATCTTAATATTTTCTGCGACCCAAGGTTATTCTATGAGGACAGAATTTCTTACCATATTTAAAGCAAAAATATTTTGAAGAACCCTTCTTAATCATGGATTTCAAATGTATTCTCATTATATGAACTATTAATTCTCCACTTTTTAGAAGGTTAGTTATTTTTGATTATTAAGCCAAGAGTGCTTACGTGTGTGTGTGTGTGTGTGTGTATATATAAGGAACCTCCTGTATGTCACAAACTTATTTAAATGGTAAATAAATATTCTTTGTAAATCTGCTTTAAAAAATATAATAAGTCCAAAATGGAGTAGGAATAGTTAAGATTAGATTGAATATCATAACTATTTTTACCTCACTGAATGTTCACATAAAAATGTAAATAGGATTATAACACGTTGAGTTCAACTCACAATATAACTCACTAAAATTCGTTAAGAGCCTATTTTTTAAAAAAGAATCCTATTATCTCCTATTTATATCTCAGAAACACATTAATGGATTTGGAAATGTACATTTTCTTCAATTTCTTTTTATTTATGTGTCCAGATGATGAGTGTGATATAGAGTAGAACCAACATACATAGAGATGTTAGGTTTTCATGGTGTTATTGACAGGTGAAACCTAATATCTTTTGGAAGGTGTTTTACATTACTTAAGGGAATTTGGCAGGTACATCATCACTTAGATGACTTTTTGTTGTTTTGTCATTGCTTTTTATTTTATTTTGTTCATTAAGTAGTAATCACAGATGTTGAATGCAAATGTCTGTGATAATGCAGAACACTTACTTAGGACATAGGTCACAGATTAAAATTGTGATTTAGAGCAAAGCCAATAATAACTTCAACATTAATTGGGGATGCAATAATCGTCTCAACATCTGGCTCATTCTAATATTTTAATGATAAACTCCCCATTTGTTCCTCCTTATGTGAGGAAAATTTCACTTTCATTTGTTAGGGAAATTTTTTCTACTTTTGCATCTTCTCTATACTAATTGATTGTATGAATGGTCAAATTAATCTAAAAATTCTTACTATTTTCTTACATATTGCTTACTACACATCTGTAGTACACTGCCAAATTCTAAGGGTGAAGTCATCTTAAATATAATGTTCAGTATCACTCTTCATTCAACTTGTTATTCATGTTGATGAATTCTTACATACATGGTATCATCAGTTTCCAATCTAAATCACTAGTAGATATTTTATTCTAAAGCATTAAAAAATGTGGGGACAACTAAGCAATAAATCATTTAATCATCACTGTGATTCCAGCATTCAGTACCTAACAATAGAAATGTAATAGTTCTATCTCAGGCTAATATTACTGATTTAAAAAGAATTTCTTTCCCTTTTTTCCTCCTTCTATCTCTTTCAATGTAAAACATTATTTAGTATTGTCATTGAAAAAAGAGTGGAAACCATTAAAAATTCACATTATTAAGGGCAAAAATTAGAATCTTCTCGTAAGGTTTTATGCAAGAGAGAGAGAGATTATAAATAATAGGATGGAATACAATCATTTTGGAAAAATGTAAAATGCACAACAAAGATTAAAAGTATTTTTCAGTTATATTTTTGTAAATACATAGTTATGATAATTATTTTTCTACCAATAATGCACAAGATAGATTTGGGTACTACAAAGAAGTTATCTGGTAATTATAATTTATCACTTCCTTTTATTTATTATTACTTGGCAAAATATGTACTTTTAATTTATTATTATTTATTTCAGGGCTCATGGTCTGGGAATTGAACCTGGGTCTCCCAAATCAAAGGCGAGCATTTTACCATTGAACCACTATTTTTAATATTTATTAGTAGCTAACAAATATTTAATGATTTTAGCAAGCACCAGATGCAAAGAGTTTCTCAGTGCATCAGATATTTTAGTATTTTTGAGCCCTTACAAGTCCCTGGGGTAAGCAGTATAATTACCCCCCTGTTATAAGAGGAATCTGAGGCCCGCTGAGGTTAGGTTACAGGTCCAAGGGTCACAGGACCAGTAAGTAGCTAAGGCAGGATTCCAACACAGACAGTCTGAGCCAGAAATTGCATTTTTAACCTGTGTGCACTGCTGACTCTACACATATTCAAACAGCAGTCCCTTCTTAATCCTTAAAGAAATAAAAATAAAAATAACCACTGTGTCTTTTGCTCTGGTTTCTCATTTTCCTTCCCAACTGGCAACCTTTTCGTTTTTTACTAACTCTGTCTTTGAAAACCAAACTAAGCAAAATCACAGAAACGTATCCTTCTATTCCTTCTCATAGTTGCAACCGCAATGCTAGGATTTAAGCAATGATTATGATTACTGACTCACTATATAAATATTTCTGTTTTACTTTCTCGTATATTAGAATACCCAGAGGGAAATACCTGATGTTTATTGTATGCTAATGTTTATTAATGAAGGACTTAGGGTCAGTCCATAACTAAAGCCACCCCAATTGCAAAACTATCTTGCAAGATGGAGCTGGAGCTAACCTGACATGCGCAGTAGCTTAAACTTTAACCTATAAGTGACCTATACCCCATTATAATACTAAAACTCATGACCATTATCATGTTAAGGCTGCCATTTTCTTACATGCATTCTGTGACTAAGCATGTAATTACTCTGTGCATGCTCAATAATTAGATCATCTTAAACCTTGGTATCTCCAGCCATTGTGCTCATTATCCCGAAACAGGCCCATCTTTTGATTCTATAAAACTATCAGGGTTACTGAAATTTGAGACAGATTTTTAGGCTGATAAACCATCTGATCTCCTGTTTCGTGCTTAGTAGTAAACTCTTTCTCTCTTTGAAACATTGGTGTCTCAGGAATTGGTCATTTGAGTACATCAGGCATCAAATCCACTGCTTTTGAGTAGTATCACAGGCAGACTTGATTATCCTTTAGCATTTATTTTGGTGATTTTTTTCATTTGTTATTTGTTTTCATTCATTTTGTTTGTTATTTTATGTTAATTTACTATTTAAAGTCTTTTTACATCCCTTGTGTGTCAGTTGATATATGACAAACTTTTGGAACTCAAAATTTCACCATAATTATATGTTCCCAGTTTAGAATGTTATGATATACTGGGAAATCTGGGAGGAATGAAAACTGTAATTTTGATAATTTATTTATATTAGTAATGATCCTAAAACTGAAACTTATGCTTTAAGATTTGAAAAAAAGTGAAAACCATGACACCTTTTAGGATAGGTTATCAATAGTTTGCTACATATTTTTTCTGCCAGTTAAAAAATAACAAAGAATCCTGCATAAATTATGAGTAAATAATGCTAATACAGTAATTATACAAGAAGGAGAATTTATGTGCTAGTTCCACAAATTACCAAAGTAAATGAGTAGGAGTAAATGACTAAACATCTATTTTCTCACTTGTAAAAGAAGGCTGCACAAAAGGCCCTTTTGGGCTCTCATCCCTTGAGTTTCTTTCACTCTTGTCATGGATCATTCCCTTGCTGGAAACACAAATTTACAGTGAAATCCACTAAATGTGTATTTTTTCTTTTAGAGGAAACATTTTTGTTTTTGCAAAATATTGGAATACAAAGTTTCCAAATCAAAAAGAATCTGTGTACTCTAAATTCAGAGTTAGTACATAAATATGAGAACTTCAAATATGAAGCAATGATTAGAACATGAGAAGTCCTATTGAGACAGAGAGATTGACTGAGAGAACAAACCAATGTAAAGGGGCATATCCTCTAACTTGAAAGAAAAGCACATTTTCAAATCTAGCCCCACAGCTCACCACCTCCACTTGTAGTCAGCACTCTTTTCCCAGGTGCATCCTCACTTCAAAGCCCCACGTATAAATATGTTTTGGACACCAGCACCAGCTCATAATTTGCTCTGTAATTCTAGATTTTATTTTCAATATAGGAATTTTCAAGGGAGCAACTTGTGTGCAGTATGCTTTTGGAAAGTTCTAAAGGTTAAGTACAGTATCAAGGAATTTTAAAAGTCAAGGGACCTCTGAATTGTCCCAAAGTATATATTCATCATGAACCTATCATTTGACCCTAGGGTTCCAACTAAATATATTTCATATAAAAAGTAATTTCTTTTTCTAGCTTTGTCCTCTCAGGACCTAGTCAAAAATCTGTACAGTAATTCCAAGAAACATGCTCTCTTCTCTTGTGCCATCCAGTTTCAAATTTTCATTTATGTTACTCCTTGTAGTTCAGAGATATAATAGCTTCAAAATTGGAACTCTCAAAATGCTTCCTCTAAAATCCCGGCTTCTTTAGTCCTGTTCATGCCAAGTTCATAAGAACAGGTCAGACCTGAATGTATTGTGTGCATGTCAGCAATAATTCTAGTCCACTTGGTTGACTCAGTTAGATTGAAACTGAAACAAAAGCAAGTTTTCCCCAAGCAAACAAATAGATGTAGCTGACCCTGACGTTTCCTGTGAGTGAAAAGGCTTCTTTGCTCTTAGTAAATCTTTAGCAAATCATTCATAAGTGTTTAGTGACTGGAGCCACGTTTTCAAATCCATTCATATCATTAAATGAACTGTGGAAAGGGCAATATTATCAGGTGACTTTTTTTTTTTTCACATGGGCAGGCACCAGAAATTGAACCTGGGTCTCTGGCATCGCAGGCAGGAACTCTGAGTTACCGTGGCCTGCCCTATCAGGTGACATTTTAGCACTTTAGAATGAAAGCTTCATTTCTCAAAGCATATATTTTAATATTCCCCAAACTGACATTTCTATGTGCTGCTTCTCCTCTCCTGAATGTATCTCATCTTTCTTCCCCACTTCCCTGTGGCTTCTCCTGTCCCTCAAAACTACACTTTTAAAAGGGACATATTCCTCAATACATTTCTAGGTACTCACATGTCCTATAATCCTGCCATCCTCCTGGAAGTCATTTCATCACATTTCATCATTAAAGCATCTTCTTGGTCATTGAGTTCTGGTTGGTCAATTGTCAGGTGATGATAAAATCATAGAATTTCTTTCATTGAAAGTCAGTATCCCTTAAGTTCACTTACTTTAGTGATTCAGTATCTAAAATACAATAGAACCAAATACTGTCAAAATGCAGCAGTGATCAATGTAGCAGAATCCTTGAGTCATCTCTGCCCAAACCAAGATCTCCTCAAGGAGATTCCAACTGTCAGAATATTATTCACCACCAAATCCATGCATGGACTCTGTGAATACCAACCTGATTATAAAATGCATGAATGCAAAAGCTCCTAAGTTTATAAATGTTTGTCCTTAGGTGCAAAAGTGAAGAAGACTGCCTTAAACTAAGTCTGTCTTTCAGAGTTCTAGGAGTCAAAGATTCTTCTGAAGCCAGTGTAACTTCCTGTAGCCCTTGGATAATCCAGCACCAGATTGAACTGATGGTGATGGGACTCGCTGTCAAATATTGGATGTACATCAGGGAAGGAAGACCAAGAAGAGTTTAATTTTTTTTAAAAAAAGCGGTCATTAAAATAGCTTCAAACCAAACTTTTAAAAACTGTTATGCAGACTAGATCATTTCTGTGGATTGACCTGGAAGCAGTTGAGCTTTGTTGATTCTAAGGCGTTTTTATAGGTAGGGATCTTGCTATCACGTGATTTGTTGGCAGGGATTTGGCCCACGGATCATCAGAAATCACTTTCAACATATTTTGAGTGACAGTGCCTGCTATTTGTCATCATCAACAGACATTTGCTGAACGTGTATTAGCTGTGCGTGCGCAAAACTGGGCTTGGCTTGATGCCAGCTGTTTCCACCTGCAGCTATTTCCAGAACAAAACCTCATTTACTGATGATGCTTTCAGGAAGGAGACACATTTTAACCGCCATTTTCAGGGCAGATACTACATTCCTGCTTAGGTTCCTTAGCATTCTCATTTTGCTGTATGACAATCCCAAGCATTTTTTTTTCTTTTGCGTATAGGGAAAACTCATTAGCAAATATTTAAAATAATTCTTGTATACAAGAGGCTTTCTGCAAAAGTATGATCACAGTAAAGAAAACAGGTTTAACCTTGATATATTCCATTGAAGGATGAACTAAATTAAGTACCGATGAGATTTTAATTGCTTCAGGCACAAAAGAAAGCAATAAAAAAAAAATGCTTCTCCAGAGTAAATGAGGGCATAGGGCAGAGAATTCTGCTAGCAACATAAAAGTGCCTCAAGATTTGATTAGCAACTCTTGCTCCCATCTGTTTTAGGTCTAACACCTAATTCTTACCAAATCTCTTTTTTGCTCTCTATCCTATTTGAAAAATAGATGAGTGGAGATCAAACCACAGCAACAAAAACAACAGTATAGCAACAGTTTATCATCAGGGCTCTTCAGAGAAACTGAACCAACAAGATACATAGATATACATATTAAGGGAATTAATTTAAGGACTTGGCTCACCAGACTGTGGGAGCTGGCAAGTCTGAAATTTATAGGGCAGTCTAGAACTTCAGTAAGAGTTGATGTGTAGTCTTGAGAAAATGTCTACTTCTTTGGGAAATCTCAGATGTTTTTGCTCTTAAGGCTTTAGACTATTTAGATGAGGCCCACCCTCATTACCAAGAATAATCTCCTTTAATTAAAGTCAGTGGATTATAGATGCTAATCACATCTACAAAATATCTTCAAAACAACATCTAGGTTAGTGTTTGATCAAATCACTGGACACCTTGGCCTGGCCAAGTTGACACATAAAATTAGCCATCACAAACAAAATTGATTATTTCAAAATGTTTTACAGGATACTCACTTGAAAATGTATATGAAGTGCCTGAGCCAATCGAACTTTTGGAGATCTGGCATTCCCTACCAATGAGCTTTTACAATGATTGATATATTAGGCATCAATTCAGGCTCTAAAGTTGGCGCTGTAATCTGTGAAGACTTTAAAACTCTCCTATGCACTGAAAGGACACTAAATAATACTTTAATACATTCACTCAAATAGCTTGAAAGAGTTAATGTTGCTATCCCAGAAACTTTTTACTTTCAGAACACCTGACTCGCTTATAAACAGAATCTTATTCAGTAGGACAAGAGCATTTCCTTTCAGAAGACAGGTGCATATTCTTCTTATTATTCCTATGCATATCATTATTTCTATAAGGTATATGAAAAACTGAGACCAAAAGGAATTTTATTCTTAGATATATGGCAACTCTAATGGTACAGCTAGTGCTGAAATGGGGCTGGTTATCACTTTGAATCTAAAAGTAATAACCCTTAGGGCAAATGTACATGGAGTTCCTAGACAATTCTTTTTGATACCCAGTGTAGTTTGTGTTCTATGGCGTTAACACTGGTGGTTTATCAATTCACAACAGATATCATTCTTTTCTGATTTTTAAAATACATACTCGAGGGTAGGACATTATTATTAAGCTACTTTTCAGTGAATTTTAATATTGCTGAAGAAGACAATTTCAGATTTGTCTGAAGTTACAGAAAAATTAACCACATAGACAGAATTAAAATAAGAAAGCACAGAATTCAGTGCTGTAATATTTTCTTTAATGTGAAAATCAAGAATCTTAAGGAATGAAGCTTGGTAATTGCCTTGCTCACCAAAATGTATGCTGGAGTTAGTGTATACATCTTTTCCTGATGACTTATAAAAAGAAAAATAAAATCAGTCATATTAGTTTTGCTTTGTATCTCAGTACTCATATGCTATTTTCACACAGGAATTACAAATCATAGCAACCAACATGATGGAAAAATTCTAAGTATAGTTTTGTCTTTAGGAACGAAACTGTACTACCTCATAATGTTTTCCTCCAAAGGCAATTTTAAAAATACATTTGGCAGGGTTTAAAAAATGCCAGAGCTGTACTTAAAAAGTGTATTGTTGAAACAACTGCATAAATACAGATAAACTTTATACTCATCCTTTACTGTTTACTAACTATACAGAAAGAGTGTTTCAAAGCCCAACAATTCTTATATTGCAGTTTCAGATACTACATTTCTGCAAGGGTAAACAGCAATAATTAAAGTAATTATTGTTCCGGTCTTCTGGCAGAAAAGCACATGTTTATTTTAAGCAATAGATGTTCAGAAGATATTTGAAAATTCATTGTTCTATCTGAACCACAGTCTCATAAGGAAAGAGGAAAACATACATATTATCTGCAGCAAGATTTTTACAAGCCTGCAGCAGGCTTTCTTGCCCATGTAAATAATTTTGCTGCTGAAGAGCTGAGTCATTGCTTTTTCCAACAACTGTTTCTCACTAAGCAAAAGAAAACAACACTTTTTTTTTCCCCAGGAGCTAAAACACAGATGTTAATTTGAATGGCTACGTGTGGCATTTGAGAATCTTCTAGGCCAACATTTTACATTGAGTCTAGGGTATCAAACTGACCTCAGTGAGGAGCCTCTGACAGCCCTTAGCATGCCAGCAACAACCCCAGCTCATTTTGGATTGCAGAACGAGGAATCTGAAGGACTATTAAACACTCCGTAAAATGTTCAAAACAGATCAGCATAAAGCCATATATTGCAGGTGTTTCTGTAATTGGAAAAATGCTCTGTGTTCACTGGCTCCTCAAATTCACCCGATTCTCAAACACTCCTTTGGGTTTTACAAAGCAGTTCAGGAAACCTAAGTGCTGACTGCACTTTTCTGAAAATTCAAGCCTACACATTTTGTGTAAAGTCAAGAGGTGGGTTTTCATTTACCACTGACCTTTATTTAAGGAGCTGGCATTTTCATCAGGAAGTTAGGCATCTGTGGCTCCTTGTTCAAGATTGTTTGAAATCCAAGATTCTAAATGTATAATAAATTCATCAGGAGTTAAGGAATATGTTGCTCACAGAATGCAAATGTTACAAACCCCTTTATAACTACTTTACAACTTTGCACTAACGACATTCACAGACTAATCCATAGATTAATCCAAAAAACATGAGAGCATGTTTTATCTGAATACCTAATTCATCAAATAAATGCCTTAGAGAACTAAACATTCTCCCCCAAATTCTACTATTCCTACAGGTGACATACTGATATAAAATATAAAGACCCAATGAAGAAAAACTATCATTCAGTCTTTGAGTGTAGAGTGTTTGCCACTTTGCATGCTGTCCCCTCAGCTTTGAAATCTCTTTGTTCTGTGATCAGGCTCTCTGGTTGCTTTAGGAAGAAGCACCTGCTTGTCACTGCTTCTAGGGAAGTGACACCTCACCATATTTTGAGACAACAAAATCCACGACTGCGCCTGCGATTTGTCGAAGAGATACTTATACCCAGTGAAAGAATTAGAAGTCAGTTTTCACTAAAAAGACAGCTAAAATAAATGAAAATTTTAAAAATCATCAGTTATAAAAAAAATCATCAGTTATTTAACTAAAATAGATCTTTTACAGACGATGGAAATTAGACCATCTCCATTCAATAGAACCAAAACTAGACAAGAATCCTTCATAGATACTCTTGAGTTCTCTTCATGAATTATAAAATATGATGAAGAAGGATGATAAAATATATGATTTGATGATGAAGACACTCACTGGGAAAGTCATGTAGTTGTCCTTAATGCAGTAATGCACTCTCATCAGAAACTCTCTTTGTAGCTTTTATTCCACTAGTCAACTGACTAAAGTTAAATTTAAGTGCCTGAAATATTTTTTCAAAACTAACAGTCATTAGGATGGCTTTTCTTTGCTGGACATTTCTATTAGTTATATATCACCTCATATACAGTTTGTATTTTCATTTTACATGTACATATTATGATGGTTTCCCATTTGTAAATTTCCTTTCTTGAAGACAGTACCAGCCAAACTAAATTATGAATATATGGGAATTTTTAATGATAAGTATGACTTGTTATGCATGCCGTCTGTCTAATAACACATTGGTATGAAGGTATTGAAAATATATTTACACTTTTATATTTATGAATGTTGCAGAAACCCTTAGTACTCAAGGACAACTGGTATATTTCATTGGTATAAATACCATTAGGTTTATTTTTATAATTGAATGTTATTGGTTTACTACCATTTTCTTGTAACCAGCAATTGCATCTTTTTATTTTTAATTGATGAATTTCAGTTTTGCCTGCATTTCCCTGCTGAAAGGTAATCTAACAAAATAGATACAACAAGGGAGATAGACTTCAGGTTACAGGTAAACATTTCATTACGCATAAGAACATGTATAGCTCCAACAACAATAGAGAGTGTTAAAATGTATTAACCTTTAAAGGATAGTACAATTTAAACACATTGCTCAAATAAAGATCTTCTTAGAGTAGCAATTCTTCTAAGTCATAATCACGGTAAGATTTTTAAAAAGGGAAAATGAAAGGATTGAAAGAGTATTTTCATGTTTAACTTGCAACTATAGGTAAGTTTTTTTTTGACACAATAGATGAATTCTTGCTAACTGAAGGAATCAGATAATGAATCATTTTTGCCTATATTAAACTTAACTAAAGTCTTCTTGTTAAATGTGGGTTTTTACTTACGAAGTTAAATTTACCATTGAATTGGGAACAAATATTTGTTTATGCATAATATTGATGGCTTGAGTTAGTGAAAACCCTCAGCAAGAAGATTTTCAGGATGGAATTGTTTATTTAAACCCCAAGAGTGTGACAATTGCCCAAGGCTGTGCATTTTCCAAGAGAAACGTATCATTCATTAACAACTGGCACAGGGTCAGTGCTTAATACCTTTATACTTTTACAAGCAGTTATACACATTAGTTGATAGTACTATATGCAAAATTTTGAAAAATAAATGTAAATTATAAGCCTTGCCCTCTTAAAAATATAACTTAAAAACTTGGAAATAGTAAATATTCAGGACACATAAATCTTTGGAATAGACCTATCAAAATAAAAGTATTTCTATATTCTTTTTAATTTCCAAACTGCATATACTATCACACATGTTATAAACGGATTGTTGTCAGTATGATGAAAAACAAGAGGCAGAACTGTATGTATTGTTTTAGCTGCCTACTTTATTTAATATATCTCTTTTCCATTAATATTGTAAGATGCTATTGTTGAAATTTTATGGTAAGGTGGATATTTTAGTCTCAGCACCCACACAAACACACACATAGAAGTATAATCTAAAAAACAATACAATACATAAGTATGAGTACTAAAAATTACTTTTCCACCCAAAGGAAAACAGAGAAGTAGGGAAGAGGAACACAAAACAGATGAGGAAAAATGAAAAACAATTACCAAGATGATAGACTTAAGCCAAATCATACCAGCTTTTACATGAAATCAAATATACTGATTATACCTTGTAAAAAGTAGAGATAATCATATTGAATTTTTTAAAAATTAAAAGTTCAATCCAGCATTATACTATGTAAAAGAAACATTCTTCAAATTAAAAGAAATGGATTTTAAAGTAGATGGAAAGCAACATATCTACTATGGAAAAGTTAAACATTAGGACTCGTGTGGTTATATTAAAAAAAGTAGCCTTCAAGGCAATCAGAAGAAGCAAAGATAAAGATACATAGTTTATGATTATAACAGTTCAATGCATCAGGAATCTATAAACAAATTTAAATAATCATGTTTAAATCATGTGAGGCAAAATTTGACAAAACTAGAGAAAGGAATAGACAAAGAGTTAGAGAGTTTAGCATTTTTCTTTTAGTGACTGATAGAAAAGCAAAGAAAACAAAGCAAAGCCGTAGATTTGAAGAACTCTATCAACCAAACTGGCCTAAATGACATTTATAGACCATTACACCATGCAATTCAGAATGATATTTTCAAATGGACATGGAATTTTTATCATGTACAATATAAGTTGAGCAATAAATCAAATTTCAAAGAATCAAAATGATTTAAAAGTATGTATTCTCTCTCTGATAAAAGCACTACTGCAACAAATCTCAGAACAATGAACCATCTGGAAAATAAAAACAATCTGGAAATTAAACAATAAACTTCTAAATTTCCTGTGTCAAAAATAAAACATAAAAGAAACTTTAAAAAAATATTTTTTCCATTGATTATCTTGAAAAATTGTATTAGAAATGTTTGCTAGTTTGAAACTGCTAGGTACCCCAGAAAAGCCATACTCTTATTATAATCTTGTGGGTACAGACTTATTGTGGGTGGTATCTTTTGATGATTTGTTTCCATAGAGATGTGACCCACCCAATTGTAGGTGAGACCATTTTTTGCGGGGGTGGGAACTTCGACTAGTTATTTCCATGAAGATGTGACTTTGCCCATTCAAGGTAGGTCTTAGTTTATGGGAGTCCTTAAAAGAGCTCATGGAGAGAGAAAGGAGAGAGAGGAGAGATGGAGAGAGCTTAGAGACAACACAGAGAGCAGAAAGATGGAACCAAGTGACAGACATTTGGAGATCCTAAGCTAAGAGATGAAACCCAGAGTTGCCCAAGAAAAGCTAAGTGAGGGCCTACAGACCCTTAGAGGGAAAGCCACTGGAATGAGAGCCATTCAAAACCAGAATCCAGGAGAGAAGGACAGCAGATGTCACCATGTGCCTTCCATGTGACAGAGAAACCTAAGAGGACAATTGTCTTTCTTCAGAGCCAAGGTATCTTTCTCTGGATACCTTAGTTTGGGTATTTTTATGACTACAGCCATACTGTAAATTTGTAACTTAATAAATCTCCTGTATAAAAGCCAATCCATTTCTGGTTTACTACATTCCAACATCTTTAGCAAACGGAAACAAAGTGGAAAAAGGTCTAAAATAAATGACCTAAACTTATACCTTAAAAAGCTAGAAAGAGAAGAGGATATTAAAAACAAATGAAGGAGAAAAAGGGTTCAATGTAGATCAGAGGAGAAATAAATAAAATAGAAAATTGACAATGGAGAAAATCAATAAAGATAACAGTTAATGCTTTGAAAAGATTAATAAAATTTATTATTTAGACTGATCAGGCAAAAACATAATCTATCAATATCAGGACTGAAATAAGAGACAACACTATATATCATACAGACACTAAAATCTTTATGTCAATGTTCAACAAATTAGATGAAATGGAAAAATTATTTTTAATATTCAAGTTACTGAATTGATTTATTATAAAAATTGGCTCACACAAGTGTGGGGATGGGCAAGTCCACATTCCATAGGGCAGGCTGCAAGCTGGGAACTGTGATGAAGGGTTTTAATGAATTCTCCAGGAGAAACTGGCTGGCCAAAGTAGAGATGGAAATGTTTCCTTCTGATGGCTGAAATCATCCCTTTAAGGCATTTATTTTTGGATGAGACTTCTCACATTGTTGATTGTATACATAATCAGCCATAGTTGCAATCAATTTACTGATGATTTAAACCCATGATATAGCCTCATAGTAACAAAGAGGCTTGCTTAACCAAACCATTGGGCACCATAACCTAGCTAATTTGATACATCAACTTAATCATCACAATACTGTAATTAAAACACTGTGGTATTAACAAACAGATAGATAAACAGGAAAATGGAACAGAATACAAATCCAGAAAGTTTTATATATTATATTATTATATATAATATATAATATTATATATGTAATTATATATTATATATAATATATAATTTATTATTGACCAATGTGCCAACTCAATTCATTAGAGATAGGAAAGTCTTTTACCAAATGGTGCTGGAAAAACTGGATGTTTCTATGGTAAAATGATGAACTCAACTTCAACCTCACCCCTGATGTCATTTCAGGGGTTCCTTGAGGTCAAAACTATTTTCACAATAATCTTTACTTTTCCATTGTGTTCACATTTGTGCGAATGAGGCAAAAGCAATGATTGGTACAAATTTTGGCAACTTAGCACAAATTGAGACACTGGCACTGAAGTATATAGTAATTATTACATTCTTCAATACTATACACAAGCAGTAAAATAATAAATGTGAGATAGTATTACTTAATGGTTTAATTGATGAGCAATAAAAATTTTTAATTTTTTAATCTCAACTCTTGAATATGCTTTCTGTGGAACTGCATTCTTACTTGATATAAGTACTGCTTGGCTGATTAGACAGAATATTTAGCAACTATTTTCTTGAAAATTAATGAAATAAACCTGTCACTTCTAGGTAAATAATAGCATTTGTTGTTGATGACAAAATTCAGGATTTCAAGAGAAAAATGAAAAACTTTGAAATTTTTTAAATTTCATGGAACTGACAGATTTTCCTGATAAGAGCTGAGGTGCTATTAACAAACATGATTGCTTTTTGATGTTGCCTAATGAAATCGTGGCCAACGTTTTTAAAGGTCTGCATAATACAGTGATCCGATATTTTTCAAATCACTAATACAGAATATTAGAAAAATCATTCTTGAGTAAAATATCCTTTCAATCTGAAATGCATTAGATCATTGGAGATTAATATAACAAGTTATATACAAAGTTGATACATATGATATAATATTACGCGTTGCGATTAACCTTTAAGAAAGTTCTATTTGTAGTTTCAGTTTAGTGTCGAGGAAGAATATCCAAAATTACCTTAAAACACTATTAAGTTATTCCTCCTTCTTTTAAACTATCCATATACTCTTCATATATTTCAAGCAGATTATGTACCATAATATTGACTTCGGAAGTAAATATGAGATACCAATCATCTTTCAAGTCTTACATTAAAGACATTTGAAAATATAAAATGATGCTAGTAGACATGCTAATTCTTTTTGAAAATACATTTATTCATATAGATGTTATTTACAGTCACATGCAATCAGCTTATTATTGTTCTTAGAAATAAATTAATAAATAAATGTTTTAGAAATTTCTGTTGTGTATTTTAATATACTAGATATCAATAGATATACCCCACATAATTAAAACACTTTGGGGTCTCCCTCAATAATTTTTGAGATTTTAAATGAGCTCTGACACTAAAAAGTCTGAGACCCTGCATTCTAAAACCTTAGAGTTAGATACATCTTAGACTATATTTTTTCTGTTTCTATATATTTTATCAATTTACCTCCTTAGACTGTAATTGATATAATTTTCTTAAAACTGCTATCAGGCTCACTGATTCTCTCTTCAATTGTATCAAACCTGCTGTTTAGCCTTTCCATTGAGCTGGGTTTTTTTTTTTTTTTTTTAAGGTGCATGGTCCGGGAATTGAACCCAGGTCTCCCGCATGGAAAGCAAACACTGAACCACCTCTGCACCCTCCATTGAGTTTTAAATGTCAATCTTGTTTCCATATGAAGGCATTTTTTATTCTGTGTCTGATATTTCCACGATATTAAGTCCTTGATGTTTGATGTGCCTCGTTTCCTCATGTGTTTGTTAATTTTTTTATTGTTAAATCTTATTTGGCCAAATTTAATTCTTAGAAACTCTGAGGTGTCTGGTTTTAGGGTGGTATTCAATAGAAAGTATATATTTTTACTCCTGCCAGGAAACAAAAGGCGCTGCCAACCTGGGAGCATTTTAGTTAGTTTTACAGATCGGATTTCACTGATTGTGCAGGGAATGTAAATTCAAACCACAGATACTTATAAGAACGGGTTTAAAAAATCTCACAGGAAAAACTCGTAACACCAATTTCTCTCCTAACATATTCTCAAATTTAGATTCTCCTCTCTGCCAGGCCTAAGTTGTATGTCCCATTTCCACCGCACTGTCCATGTCAAAGATATTTGTCTCCCAGGCAACATCAGTCTTCATATTTACTTATCACTCTCTTATCGGCTTAATCTTTTTGTGTGTGTGGTAGGGAGAAGATGGCAAGCTATGGGAGCCAATGGGGATTTCCATTACCTTCTCGCAGACTCAGCAATGCCTTTAAAAGTTTGTGGTTTTTATGTGGGCAGGCTGTGGTGGCTCAGCAGGCAGAGTTCTCGTCTGACATGCCGGACACCTGGGTTTGATTCCCGATACATGCCCATGCAAAAAAAAAAAAAAACAAAGTAAAATTTATGGTTGTAATTTATTGTCACTTTTGTGTTTATGGCATATAGGCATTTTAGAATATGAACTCTGTCATCCTGAGAGAAATATAACCTGAATTTTATGACATTTAAGTATTACCTGAAATAATTTCTTAAATGTCTTTAAGTGCACAGAAACAATGGTGAAACTGCACATACGTCTAAGCTGTGCAACCTATAATTTTGCTGCATTTGAAAAATGTAATCAAAAAGTGAGAGTTCAACAAGATTATCTTGTTTCCAAAGTTATTTTGCTGGAGGTAGGCAAACACGGAAGGTGCTTGATTTCAGACAACCAAAGAAGAGTTGAAAATTACTGTTTCAGGAATTTGAGCCCTAGGAAATATGGCTCAATGTGTACCTGCTTTACAGAAAAAATAAATTTATACAGCTGTGAACAAAACCACTATAATTTGCAATACTCCCTTATTTTCTGAAGTATTCTATTTCCCAGTCTTTGCTTTGCTCTGAGTCATATGGCTCATCAGAACAAAACAAACATTCAGGCTCTCCGCTACCGTATTTTAAACTGATATGTTAGAAATTATAGTGCTGACAAGCCTGATAGGATTAGAATGCTGACACATGGATAATCCAACTGTTTATTTTAGCCTCATGTGGTTTTGCATAAACACTGCAGTATCACCTGCCTCCTTCTGCATACCCATTAAAAAATGCAAATAAATACTGGCTTACTTTGACTTTAATGGTTATGATTTCTATGCCTTATATTCCTCACTATCTTAGCCCCATTCTAATTATATTCAGAGTTTGGGCTTTTGAAAACTTTAACTATCCTAAATGTACTTTTTTTTTTTGCAGTACACAGAATTTATCTAGTTTTCAGTCAATGAGCTTGGAGTACCTACTGCATTAATTGATTACATGATTTGTAGTGAAGGAGTAAAGAGGTAATTCAAAATTAGAGTATCACCTTTAAAATATATCTAGTACAAACAAATTCTGAAAGTTTGTGGTTCTTTTTTAAATGATTTCTTTTCAATGGAATGCAATAAGCCTGAAAAATAGAACTTTTTGAGAACAAAAACAATAGAGTAAACAAAATACGTAGGATAGTAGGCCACTAAAATTTGAAAGAAAAACATTCATTAGTTAAATATTTAGGCTTCACATTTAATTTCCCATGTAGTCAGTTCAAAGATGTTATTTATAACAGGATACAATATGTCATATTGTATGATTGTTTAAATAAGAAACTGACTCTGCTGAGTGATTTTTTTTTGTTTTTGTTTTGTTTTTTTGCATGGGCAGGCACCAGGAATCGAACCCAGGTCTCTGGCATGGCAGGTGAGAACTCTGCCTGCTGAGCCACCGTGGCCCACCCTAAGTGATATATTTTTATATTTGCATGTGAAATAAGATTCCTTGCCACTTGTGGTCCTAAAGGCAGGAGATTCTCTCCTCCCTCCTACCCAGACATCTAAGCTATCCCTGGGTATAAAAGTCTTTGGGGATTTCCACTGGTTTCTTGTGGATTCAGCAATGCATTTAAAAGTTTATAGTTGCAATTTATCCTTCATCTGTGTGTTTTATGGCAGAAGGACATTTCAGAATATGCACTCTACCACTTTGTTGGGAATAAAATCTGGACCACACAATATTTAGGTATTTTCTGAAATAATTCCTTAAACGTTACTTAAAGGTATACATACTTTGAGGACACCATGCAAATGTTATCTTATCTGCTCTCGGAGCCTAGTCCTTTGCTTCTTGCATGATTGGATAAGCAATGATTATAGAGCTAATATATCCCAGTAAATGCTTTGATCATTCTTTAGTGGTAATTAAAGAAAGCACATCCCGATAGGATGCCCAGGTACACAGAATTACAGCACATGAAGAATCTTTTCCAGTGACCCACTTCAGTGTTTCTCAACCTGTGTGATACGAATAGCCTAGATGTGCAGATCATATAATTCATTGCAAAATGATGATAGATACCAAAGCACTCCTGCAGTATACTCTAGTCCAATATGCTTTTTTTGATGAGGAAAGATATTAGTACTGTTACCTCTAATAAGAATATGGAAATAGTAATAGCAACATATAATAAGTATGCAATTACACAGTATCATTATAAGATTTGGCCTTGATATTATAATAACGAGCATTTGCTAAATATTTCTTCTAAGCCAGAACCATACTCTTTTCATAACTTATCTTTCTATAGTTAGTAATATTATTCCATTTATAGATGCATAAATTAAAACTCAAAAATACTGAGTTACTTACAATTGATCACAGAACTAATAAAAACCCTAAGAACAGAGCCTACTCTCTGGTACTTGTTGGGAAGTCAACAGGTTACAGGGCAGAATAAAAGCTATAAAACGTGGACTTGATCTAAGCCTGCATTTATCAGCTGAGAAAATTAACTGCCAAGAATTGTATAAGTAACACATTCAAGATCAGACAGCAATCAGGAGAATCAGAAAGAGATCCTAGATTGATTGATTAATTGTTCCACTCTCTTTCCTCTCCTCTACAGTGTGGAAAGTCATAAAATTTTAAAATACCATTAAATCAAAATTACACATCAAACTGAAAATTATAAGTCCCAACAAAAACAAAAGTCAAATAACAAAGTTGATTTTTGATGTTCCTTATTTACCATTCTGATATAATTTTATAAAATCATAATAATATGATTTACATTTTTAGAACATTTTGTACCATTCATGCTGTTTTAGTTTGTTAGCTGCCAGAATGCAGTATATAAGAAATGGAATGACTTTTACAAAGGGGAATTTAATAAGTTTCTATTTTACAGTTCTAAGGTTGAGAAAATGTCCCAATAAGACAAGTCTATAGAAATGTCCATTCTAAAGCATCCAGGAAAAGGTACCTTGATTTAAGAAGGCCAATGAAGTTCAGGGTTTCTCTCTCAAGTGGAGGGGCACATGGTAAACACAGAGTTACTCTCTTGGCTGGAAGAGCACATGGCCAACATGGCATCATCTACTAGCTTCCTCTCCAGCTCCCCAGGTGGTATTTTCATCCTTCATCTCCAAAAGTTGCTGGACTCTCTACTTCGTGGTTCTTTGGTGTTCTGTTGTGGCTCTCTTGTGGCTCTACCATTCTCTGCTCTCTCTGAATCTCCAACGTCCCCCAAAATGTTTCCTCTTTTATACTATTCCAGTAAACTTATCAAGACCCACAGAGAATGGGTGGATATATGTCTCTATCTTTTCAACTTTAATACCCACAATTCATTGAGTCACATCTCCTTGGAGATACGACCTATAGTGCTGAATAGGGATTAGAAGAAACAGCTGCCTTTACAAAATGGGATTAGGATTAAAATTTGGCTTTTCTAGGGTACATACATCCTTTTTAAACTAGCTCACATGCTTACAATGAAATAAATTTAGTTTATAGAGAGCTGATGTTGATAAGATATGAGGTCTAAATAAGATATGTCATCTAAAAACAAAATTTATTAAACATTAAATAAAAAATAAAACTTTGCCATTGCGCCACTTGTAAATGGAAGCATTTGGGCTCCTAAAATACACAATTAAAAATTTCATTTTAGATTTTCATAAATCTCTCCAGCTATCTTAAACATCAAAGAATTTAGGATTGGAGGCTTTGAATTATAAATTTAGCTCTTAAGGACATAGGGTATCTTTTGAAAATTTTTTTCTGATTTAATGTCTCAATTGTATCATCCATTCTTCACCTACATTATCTGGTTCACACAGAATAATCATAGAAACATAGAAAAAGTTATAGTTAGATTCTTCAAAAAAAAAAAATCCTATGATCGATCCTAATGAAAATCTTCATGGTACGTCTTTATCTTATTTAAAGGTCAAATCTGGAAACAAAAAAAATGACAGGGAGAAATAGGCTTTGCTCTTTTTTTGCTGTTGTGGAAAGGTTTCCTAGCTGTGTAATGGTTTCCAGATCACAGGAGAGCTTTATAATGGACAAGTCTTGTTAGACAAATGCTAAGTCAGCACCACCTATTCCTGGGGCCACTCTAACTGGGAAAGTCATGTGGAAACCATCATGAAACTATCTAAAAAGCATCAATCAGAGGAATGTGAGTTCATCCATTTTCATGTACATGAGATGAAGTCAAATATTGAAAGTTTATAAAATCATCCATAAAACTCAAGTTCAGTTATATTGTCCTTGTCTAATGCTATTGTACTTATTAGTAATAATAACTAATAGTCACCAAAACTTCAAGTTGAATAGGTTTTTTTAAAAGGAATTTTTCTTTACAAGTAGGAATGTTAAGTTTCTTAACATATGCCCCATATACCTAAAAAGATTTTGCATTCGTGGCTAATAACTCACTGAAACATTATTAAGAATCATGAGAAAAATAGCTTTGGGACAGTATCGGTAAAATGTACTTAGGAAATATAAATAATGTAAATAAAAGAAGTTATATTTTTGTTTTTTAATGATGTGTTTTCACTTTGCATGGGAACTTTTATGTTGATTATATTGCAACGATTACCTGAAGCAAAATATCATGGGCTTTGAATTTGTGCTCTAGATGTTCAGATGTTTCAACCTTGTTACTAAGCGAAGGATTAACTCAAAAGATAGTGACATGGTTACATTATTAAAGGCACCTGAAATTGTCACACAGCAAATAGACTAATCTTGCTGTGACACTGAAATAAGCATGCCACAGATGGCCAGACCTGCATAATAGTCATCCTAAGGACGTAAGAATTGACTTCACCTATTATCAATGCTGCAGGTTTATCTTCTCTAAGACTCAGGCAGCAGATTTAACTGTACTGAAGGTTGCATCTTCTATCAATATCAATGCCAGGAAAAGCAGGTTTGACTATTCAAAATTTAGTGTATCAATAGACAATGACGTACAAGCATTAAAAACTCAATCATCCCTACTTCTGAAGTCTTTTAATTATGGATTTTTCTTTTCTTGTGCTTGCAGATTCAACAGTAACATACCACTGACTAGTTTAAAGTGAAATGTTTTGTTTCTAAAGAAACTAAGGTAAAAAAAAATCTATGAACAGATAATCTAGATTGCATTTATTAACATTAGTAAATTCTTTAAAAACAATATATGAAGGCTGATTTCAGAAAATCTCCCTTTTAGAGGTGAGCCACATAGATAAGTACAAGAATTATGAAATACAGAGCCATAGGGGATGAAAAGAATGAGTAGTTGTGGATATGGACCGTTTCTAGCTTAATGAAGCTAAACTGTTTCAGATACGGCTACTGCATAAAGAAAAATATGTAAACAAATGTCTGTTGCACTTTGACCATCTATCATTCACTGAAAATAGGACTTTTAAATCATAAATCACTGCATTATCAATGTTAATTTTTGAGATAGGACTTTCAGCAGTGGAAATAAAATATTCATAGAATAAAAGTGGCATTGTAAAAATAATGTATTTAAATATCAATAAATTTAACTTTACTTGAATACCCATTTGGTTAGATGGATTTAAAGTTCACTATAACATGAAGAAATGGAAAAACATAAAATGGAACATATTAAAGAATTATCTGAGGATGAAATATGCTATGTATATATTTCCTTTCAGAATATCAAATAATTCTATTTATATAATTCCTCTTCGGTTTGCAAATTGTGAGTCAATACTTTTCAGGATTGTAGAATTCTGTTTGGAAAGATGACTCAGCTATGCGCTCAGGTACAGCTATGCTATGAACAGACCTGTCTTAAAAGACACTATCTTTTATATTCATATATATTTTTCTGGAAGTTGGGGTGCAGTCCTGAAAGATCAGTTCATCCACATTAGAAGCCAACAGATATCATCACAACTATTAAAGCTCAATCATACACAGCTCACCCATCTAACTTAACTTTTCCATCAACCCTTTCTCAAACGTTAGTGTAACTTTCCTCAAAAGATAATACCTGCCATGCTTCACTCTGCTCCACCCATCCATACACTGCACTTAATTGTAAACATTTTGAGATCAGAAATCTCATTTGACTTCACCATTGTAATCCAACGCCTCTCATGGTTTGGCCAATTCTGCTGTCCTGCAGGTTATGCTTATGTATCTTGTTTACTTGTGATCTTCAACTATATCCTTCAGCTCAGTGTTCTTCAAACTTGTCTCACCAATAATTGGGAAATTACAAATACCTAGGCCCTATTTTATACGTTCTGATTGGTTAGATCTGGGGCAGGGGCTTGTTTAGGTTGCTAAAGCTGCCAGAATGCAACACACCAGTAATAGATTGGCTTTTAATTAGAGGATTTATTTATTTACAAATTTATAGTTCTTTAGAGGAAAGGCAGCTAGCTTTCATCTGAGTTTCTCTGTTAGATGGGAAGGCATATGGTGATGACTGCTGGCCTTCTCTCCTGGCTTCTGGGTTGCAATGACTTTCCTCATGGCTATTCCTTTCTGCATCTCCAAACATCTAGGTTTGGGCTCTAAGAACTAAGGTGAGGTATGCTGAGGTGCTTGAGTGCATTGTGTTCCCTTCTGACCACTCTCTTTTCAGCCTCCAGCTAATTAAATTAGACTTCACTCATTGTGGAAGGCATGCCCCTTAGCTGACCACAGATATAATCAGCCATTGATGAATTTCACATATGATGATTTAAGTCCACTGAAACAGAACAATGGGGCATCATCATCTGGCCAGGTTGACACCTGAACCTAACTACCACAGGGCTTAATAACTTCCAGGGATTAGTTTAGTCAGGAAATGTCAGGAAATGCTACTCTAGTTGAACATTGTCTCCCCACTGACTAGAAGGAGGTATTGAAGTATTACAGAACATGAATGCATATGTACCATCTTGACAGTGACTGACTGGAAAATAGTTGGATGTTGAATAAGCAAACAGAATTCTTCAGATTGCCATGGCAAGTCTTGGTAGGGCTGGTAATGGTGCTGAAAAATATATTTAAAATCCTTGAAATAAGCCACTTCTATTGTTTTGCCTGCTCTGGGTATGTTATTTTTAGTCAGAGAGGTAATGAGATTTCGGCTTAGTTTTTTTAGTGGAAAATGATGAAGATCTCCCTGCAGCATGCTAAGCATCTCAGAAATCATGAATTTATGTTGGATAGAGCAATCAAGCTAGAAAACACTGGCAACGGTCTTAATTTTCTAGTTATATTTCTTTGTGGGTGGGCAGGTCAATCACTGCCATTTAAATCCTCACACCTGTGCATCTTCACTGTTTAGATAAATGAAAAATTTAAAAACAACTAAACAGCCTTTACCCCTAGAAAAACACAGTCCTCAAAATGATGAGTGACAAATTCTACAAAGGAAAGTGCTGCCTCTTGGTGTTCTTATTTTTTTAAGAGGGGTCCATGTTTACTGTCGACAGGCAGACATGTCTTTGCATGCTGATGAGTTCTCAGGCGCAAAGTCATTGAACTTGAGAAAGCAAAGCATGCAAAATTGAGGAAAGAAGTTAGGGGAAAGTGCTGCAGATTGCAACCACCTGCTCTCAGCTGGGCTCAGGAAGTGCTGGAAGTGTATTGCCAAGTTCTCAGAACAATAGCTATATGTTCTGATGAACTAATCAACCACCACTTTTACTCTCACAGAATATTGATGAGTCAAAAACTACTTAAATCACCCAAAATTTCACTACCAACAGCTACTCATGTGGGAAAGATTGAAGTGTGGAGGGGGGTTGGTGGAACTGTTCAAATTTGCTTGAACATGGCAATATCTAATCTCTAGCAGTGGAGCGATAGCTTAAGTTATAGACACCATTATGAAATAGCAACCTAATTTTAAGTAGTATATTCTGAAAATTATATTACCATGTATTGCTTGTGATATGGTTATTATTGGTAGAACGTAAGCTCTATGAGGGAGAAATTTTTGTTATGTTCACTGCTGTATCCTTAGCACTAAGTAAAATGTCTAGCTCATGACACTCATTGGATCAATATTTGGTAGAATGATTGAATGCATATGTTTTGAGCGTATATGGTTATTTATATATATTTTATAGTCATTTTCTTCTGACATGGGCAGGCTCCGGGAATCGAACCTGGGTCTCTGGCATGGCAGGTGAGAATTCTGCCACTGAGCCACTGTTGCACTGCCCTATAGTCATTTTAATAAACTGTTTTGCTAGCTTTGTACTCAGTAGCCCACAATGCTCAAAATAATTGATGCTACATGTCAGGTAGTTTCACATACAACACAATTTGATACTCACACAAGTTTATCACATAGGAAGTCAAATTACTTAGCTTATAAATAAACTAGTGAGATTTAAAAATTGTTAAAATGTACATGCCAGTACCTGATGGAATTAGGTTTTGGGCTCCTGGATGGCTTTTATAATTTAGATAACACACAGAGTCTGACCCCTATTTTTATTCTCTGGTGTTTTTTAATTTCTTTAATGAAAAGTATGCAACTACAGCTATGTCTATCCACTTGGAGTGAGTTTTTTTTTTCTATTTCATCCCATTTCATTGTTCATTTATAATTTATACCTCCATTATCTTTAAAGGAGTGGGAAGCAGTATGCTCCCTACTCTAGGGCCTTGACCAAAAAGCTCCAAAGTCTTGGTAGGTGCCTTATCCTGCAGCCAAGCAGCAAGGAAAGGGATTAAGAGCCAAAAGAGTAGTATCTTTCTGATCCCACATAACATATGCCAAAAGAAAGAAACAAACGTTAACAGGGAAGAATTTTCTGAGAGGCTAGAGAGTGAAGATGCGAAAAGAGGGAACTTTTTGAGGAAGTTTGTAAATAGAAGCAAAACCTAGCTTTTATCTAAGACAAGACTATGTATAGTCTCTCCTTGGAGTGGTTTGACTTCACTTTAAAGATGAAGACAATGAAGCTACAAATGGAAATGCTTTCCTCCAAGTTCTACCGTAGGAAGGGAATAATGCTGAGTCTAGAACTCAGATCTCAGTGCACATCTGATGAGTTATGTACAGAAATCTATGTATGAAAATGAAGATATTTGTGATTTTTTTTTCAGAATGTGAGATTGACTCCACTCTTATTTCACGAAAATTCCACTAACTTCTTATATTATTTTAGTAACATAGCACTTGTAGGTAGAAGTATTGGTCCTGTAGAATTTTCTGCCAACCAGATTTTGATGATTATTTATAATCAGTGATGTAATTGATCATGTCTTTTGTTCTCTATAGTTCCTGTAAACTTTTATTTGAATCTAGAGTCTTGATCAGATTTTGGTGTGGTATTTTGGCAAGAAAGGTTTCTAAGTGCTGCCTGAACGTCCATAAGGAGACAGGTGTTTAGATGGTTCTCTGACGAGCAGTCAACAGCCATTGATGAGTGCTGTCTCAATCTGTTGTTTCACTGGGTGTTGCAAAGTAGTAATATTCTAGTTTCATTATTCCACTGATTGGTAGGAATGCATCCATAGAGAGAACTTTCCCCTCTATACCCATGTGATTTTCCTAAGTAACAGTTTATATGAGAAAGGCAGATGAGTCTTGATTATTGCACATTAGGACAATTTTGGGAGTGAAAAGGGGCACTATTAATGAAAATGCCAAAGCAAAAGTATAAACTCAATGAGTCCTGGGAAAGCTGAAACACATGGTCACTGTATGTATAATTCTTTGTTAATTTATGCAAAAATAAACTTTTTTTTTTCACTGCAGAGGCACATGCTATAAAAGAGTGAATTTTTTGGCATAACGAATATTCAAGCATAGCAATTATATGGTCTCTGCCCTTGCGAAGATTTCTGAGACATACCAAAATAGAAGTGTACTCAGATGTCTAGGATATAAGACAACATATATAGAAGAGTTCTTCAGAAAGTGAATTCTTTTATGTCATGTTTTCCAAGTTTATCTAATCAAGAAACATTGCTTTGGGAAGCACTTCTCGGGACTAATGTTTCAAAGTCTATACTCTGGGAAACAGTGATGGAGAGGAGATCCTGAGTACATACTTAAGGAAGTGGTCAACATACTAGAATGAGGAGAGGGAGTCAGGAAGATATTCCAGAACTGTGTTTGTTTGTTAACTATAATGAATAGGTTTCTTTGGGTGAATTGTGAGGAAATAGAACACAGTGCTCAATGAAGTGAGAGAAGCAAAACTTGGAGTAAAGCTTTGAAATCATGCAACAAAAATATGTTAGAGGAAATGGACAGAGTCAGGAAGTTAATGTGTTTATGTTGAGAAAGGAATGCCTAACAGTAACACCATTATGATTCTGGCATATTATTTAGTTTTAGCAATTACCAATGAAAGGTATTGGAATGTTATGCTCTAGACAATAGATAGTTACAGAAAGTGTATATATATATACATATTTATATATATATACATAATACATATTTATATATATAAATGTATATATACAGAATATTATATATAAATTATATATAAATATATATATAAAAATTATCAGGTACAAGTTGTGATATTATTTTAGCTGCAGCTTCGAAGAGATGTCAAGTAAATGAGTCAGGTGACCAGGGAAAAATCTGGAGATTATTGTGATCATCCAGGCAAGAGACCCTGAGGGGTTTATTTTATGCTGTGAGAGAGAAACATTTAAAAAGAAAAGTAGATTTAAGTTATGTTAAATAAATTAACTTACTGGACCAGGGAACTGCAGAATTTTGGAGAAAGGGAAAACTTAGTTTGAGTTATCAGACAGATAGTAATGGCATTTTCAAAACATGGAACATAGGAAGAAGTTCCATTCATTAAGGTAACACTAGCTATTGTTAAAGATAAACCCACATATTTCAATGACCATTGCAATAGATTTTTATTTACCAGTCAAGTGAGGCTTAAATGAGTGTTCTAGGTCATTGGGTGGTTCTCCTTTAGACAGTAACCCAGGAACCAAGGTGTATTCCATCTGGTGGCCCCATCCTCCACTAGATCCGGCATCCAAGTTCACTGTGCCTCTCTAAGTCAAAGACTGGGTGAAGGTACTGGAGATACAAATGGGAAGTTTCTGTGACTGAAGTATGGAAGTGCTATAAATCAATCTGCCCACATTCCATTTGCCAGAATTCAGTCTCTAGCTCCCCTGCCCCAATCAAACAAGGCTGACAAATAATCTGGCAATTTGCCCAAACAGAAGTTATTGTGATGGGTTTGAGGAACAAACCATAGTAGGTGGAATAAACAATTTGTTATTTTTGTAAAGAAAGAAAAAGAATTTTGTATATATAAAATATGCATATGCATATATGTATATGCAAGTTCATGACAATATTAATTACAGTTAATTTCAGGAAAACTTTAGGCACATTAATGATTTCTTTCTTGTTTAGTTACGTAGACTGTGATGGTTAATTTCATTTGTCAAATTGGTTAAGTTATGGTGTCTAGTTGTTTGGTCAAACTCTGGCCTAGATATTGCTGTTGGAATTATTTAGGAGATGGGATTGACATTTACAATCAGAAGATGGTGGGTCTCATTCAATCAGTTGGAAGCTTAAAAAAAAACAAGTTCCTGGGAGAAGAAAACTAAACCCTCCACTCTTCCCTGAGTCTTTAGCTTAAGGCATTTGGACTCTAGATCAAATATCACTCTTACCAGAATTTACAGCCTCTAAGCTGCCTTAAGGAATTTGTGAGCCAATTCCTTATAATTATCTATCTATTTATAGCTATCATTTTTCTGCATATCTCCTATTGGTCTATTTCTCTGGAGGACACTGGCTGATACAGAGACCCCATTCTACCACAGCTCGAAGCATGATGAGAAGTGAGAATATGATCTTGATAATGTGGGAGGCCCATACATGACTTTCAATTAAATATTGAGATAATTAGACATATAAGGCAAAAGCTTAAACCAAAAATGTTTTCGTTCGTTTGAAATACTCCGATTTTCCATTTCATTCTGCTGACATGGAAAATTTCTTATTTGTTTTATTTTATTTTAAATCAAGTTTTTTTTTCACACACTTAAATATATACATAGCAGTTTCAAAATCCCATCTCTTTATTGTAAAACACCTAACGCAACAGACTGCAGTCAGAGTAGCCTTTAACTGCTAGATGCTAGAATCAATACGGTGAAAGCAAATGGAGATAATGCTGTCTGATTTCAGCTGAAATAGCTTTTGCAGACCATTCATCTTATATGTAATTGGAGCTATATTGTTTAGTTAGTACAAGTGTGCTTTATCAATGCGATTTTGCCTTCTTGTAAACTTTTTTCAAGAAATTAGTATTTTCAATTTGATGTGACTCAATGTCAGAGAAGGGGCAAGGGAAAGATGGAAAGCGTGTTGATTGCTAAGTGAAGTCTCATCCCTGAAGACCTATGGTCTGCTTTCACTATGATGATAGTCTACCAGCTGCTATGCTCCAATTTGAAAAGGAAAAAAAATTACTATAGGCCTGGGAATGTCTTTCAGCCAAAAGTGGACTGATATTAAACGGCATGTGGGGATAGCAATAAATCATGTTAGATCAAAGTTCTACAAGTTAACAGTTAGAAAAGGATTGAAGCATTTTCTTTCGGGTTAGCCTAAACCCTCTCTAGGGTTTATGATGTGTGATAGAAGAAACAAACTTCATCCGTATACAAATCATCTTGTCTTTTACACCCAGACTTTGAAAGAACTGCTCAACATTTCCCTTCAGGTCCAATTCATGAGCCCGACATATATAAATTAAAGAACCAAATTGCAGATCATATTAAGCTTAGGTATGAGCCGACTTGTGTTCTTACAATGAATGGGATTGGCGCTGAGATTCTCAGTATGTAATTTTCCCATAGGATCAAATAAAACCAGGCTTTTGTCATTTGGTTCAATAGGGAAATAAAACAGTTTAGAATCAATTTGAAGATGCACACTGAATTTAAGTGAATCTCATCTTTGCTCCCATTGATACACACTTAACTTGGCTAGGTGATACTAATCACAATATTTTCAATGTTTTCTTTAAAAGGTACCTGTATATAATTTGATGCCTGGAGAATTTTAGAAAACTTAAATTTTGGCTTTGCCTCAGCCACAGAGGGAGATGGAAAACCAAAGCCATAATGAGGTAATTAATCAAATTAATTATCATAATGTCCTTAATTCCCCACATCCCTCTGTGCTTGTAAACCCAAACGTTATTTGACAGAACTATTAAAAAATGCTATCATTGTATTTACAAAGGAGAAAAATGATGTGTCTTTAGCTTCAAAGATTCCAAAATCAACTTCAATATTCCTAGATAGATCAAGGACCTGGACTATACTAAATAATGCCAGAAAAGTATACATATTTTTTAATGATGGAACCTATTTTTTGTCTAAGGCTCCAAATTACCATGGAGCGTATAGTTGTTACCAGGGTAGAGCATTTCATTCTATGGTACTCTCAAAGTTATTTATCTGCCTCCCTCACTTTTCTAGCCTCTCTGTGGATAGCCCATGTGATAGGTTTAATGTGAAACTATAGATGTCTGAGTAATTTTCTTGAATTATTTACCAAGGCAATTCCTAATTTTAGAAGGAGAGGGAGAAAGAGAAGTCAGTTTCCCCTTAGGAAAAATACTTCCTGTACACTGACCAAATAAATGAACAGAGGTTTCTAAGTAGTTTAACATGGCTTCCTTCTTCCTTTATAATCAGTTAACTCTAAAAATATAAGAAGAAAAATGCATCTCCCAGTTAATCCTTTAGTAACTGGGCAAGAGAGAGCAAGGCAATGCAAGACTAATCTCCTTAAGGAATCTTTTTATTTTTATCTCCTTAAAGGATTTTAACTGAACTGCAGTGCTGGCAAAGAGTGTATAAGGATAAAGCAGAGGTGGATTGAAATTTGATGTTTCTCATAATTGGGTTTACAAACATAATTGTTGATATTTTTAATAGTGATTTATATGAGAAAGCATTTTTATATAAATGCACAAAAAGAATCTGGATAGTAAAAAGAAAGGAACAGTGTATGCTGCAAGGGAGGAGATGTATGTGGGAACGAGAGTCAGTAATTTGTAGGGTCTGTTGTAGCCATGACTAGTATGTACCTGCGTTGAATGGAGACTTGATTTATAAGGAAAATGAAAAGTTCACGTTAAAAGTTCTGTCATACCTGTTAAAGGCCCAGAAATGTATCTTTTAGATGAAGGGACAATTAGAAATATTAGAGTAATTTTTCTGTGTGCTAACCATGCTTTAGATACATAATAATATATATTTATATGTATTTATATACATTTATACATGTATTTATACACATTTAAATATATACATTTTTCCTTTTTTGCTACAATCTGTTGAAGAGAGTACAGAATATTGCTCATGATCATTTGAAGTAGAAAATACCAAAATGTTAATTAAATCTGTTTAATTAGGTAAAACTATATTGCTATAGCTAGAGTAGTGAATATCGAGAGACAAGTCAACAGTAATAAAAAATGTGGTTTCTGCAGAAAAACTATTTAGTACATATCTTGTGTCAACAGTTTACTATCTTATAAAACTTGGTAACGTTATATCATCTTTCTGAGATGCTTTTATTTGAACTATAAAATGGGAATAATAACAGTGCTTACCTGTCAAGTTTGTTTTGAGAATTAAATAAAATAATCCATGCAAAGTGCTTGGTGCATGATGTCTCAATAAATGTTTGTAGCTATTGCTATTACTTTTGTTGTATTTCAGGAGGGGATCTGGTATGTGGCCCATTATGGGTGAAATTTAAATGTGATTTAAAATATATCGATCTATCAAGCATTCTATTAGCCTGTCAGGGATGCATGGCTGTAATTTAGGGAGAGTTCAGTGTTTGCGATACAGAATTACGAATCATGAAATAGGGGTACAAATCCACATTTCGTGATTAGATACCTTTTACTAGGATGAGGTAAAGTGAATACAGAGGAAGCTAAATATATTCAAAAAGGAACTGGTGAAATCATGACCACACCACAGAAATTCATATAACTGGCTCATAGGCAAGGAGTAGTTGTAGTAAAACCAAGTACCACCTTGGTTCCACTCATGTACCGATGTAGATGCAGCAGCTTTACCTCTTTCAAGGGGCCAAGGTTCTGTAGCCTTAAGATTTTCTTAAAGAGTTTTCTGAAGAACACTAGTTTTACCAGATCTTTAGTTTTTAAAGTTTCCATGATCTGATACATTTATGAATGCATTAAAAACTCTGAAAAGTTCAGTAGGAAAGAGTCTCTTTGTCCCTATTTAACTAGAATTCCCCAAACTAATTCTGAGAAATCTTCCTCTCATCCTTATACTATTAGCATGCTGAGCAGTTTTTGTCCAATGGACACACAACTATATTGATTAGTCAGAATTTTTCAAACCCAGATTGCCCTGTCTTAGAGGTTTGTTTTGTGCTTCCCCTCAGAAACCCTCAAATTTTACTGAGTCAGTCATTGCACAGTCATCCCTTGGCCCCAGGATACATTTCTTGAGCCTAGTCTCCTGACTGCTTTTCTGGTCTCCCATAATTTATTATATTGAACTGAATTGGCATTAGAATTCTGACTTAACCTTTTAGCCTTGGGGAATTCTGATACCCTGCTCTTGCTATATCTATTTTGTGGCTGCTTTGTATGTTGTAATACAAAGTAGAAAGGAAAAATATTGATGTAAATGCACAAAATTGTCAGATGCAGCCAGTTTAAGTCTCTGAACTAAAGGCAAGTATGGAGTTACCACAATCTGCATAAGGATATTCCCACGAATCCTTTGTGGTGGTACAGGACCAACTATGTATGCATTCCCTCAGGGAAAGAATGACATCCCTACTGTTCTCACTGATATGCTCAATTCTACATGTTTAAAATAAAGCAAGTACCCATCATCCTTCCTTAGTGTTATGGGAAATGTATATTCCTTGGAATCAGGGGTAAGAACACCTGGAGAAAAATTCAGAATGAAAGTGAGCATTCTGTCTCTCACTCAGCTCTAATTAATGCATATATTTGTTGATTCCAGGAGAAAATATATATGGAAAAAGACAAACGAGCTAAAAGGTTTTCATAATGCTCAAAATAAAGAACATCCTAAAACATTTCTGGGTGATATACGCAAATCTTACACAAATTTTGCATTAAGGCAAATTGTTTCATAAAAAAGTTTTAGAAAGATATAAAATTTTACATTACCATGGAAACACAAAGTAATCTTGTGCCCACACTGCTACTACATCTGCAAATGATGGTACAGGATGGCTATCAGCCAACACAGTCCTGTATTCTCATTTGCTAATGGAGTCTCAACACATAGGCAAATATCATCATAGGTATGAGTGTATGTGTGTATTTCTGCATTGCCTAGCACATAATAAGCAATAAATAAGTAGCGGCTATTGTGAAAACCGCTGATAATGGCAGAAGTACATGCCTGCAGTATGGAAAAACATGAAACTTTATCCTTATTCAATTAATTATGTAATATTGTCAAGATGCCAATTCCAAGAATCATATCCAACATATTCTTTAACAAGAAGTTGAGTTTAAGCGCAGTAAGACATAGTTGGACGTCAGAAACACCGATTAACCTCATCGATATCTGGAGTTACCGATACCCATATTTTGGGACTAATAGATTTCTTCATTGTATTGTTACCATTCCCATAGATTCCCTGACAGTAGGTCCGTGTGACTGCAGTTTGAGGAAATGAGGACTCTGACAGTATTTGTGGATTTTGATAACTGACAACTTTTACTACAATGAACCCTTGGATATCACAATTAAAGAAATTTGAATCACAGAGAAGATAATTCTGAAAAGAGCATGCTTTAAAGTACTAGAGGAATTCACTGTTGTCATTTAAGTGGTAAACATAATGGGATGGCTTTTAGCAGTAATGTTATGCCTGTATTTGAGAACATCACTCTTGTGGGGTGTGGGGGATCGATTGAAGTGGAGAAAGATTAGAGGCATTGTAACCTAAATTGGAAACATATTCTTGGCTTTCTTTAATTGATTTAATGTAATGAAACCTAACAATAATGTTCATATCAAGCAGAAACATAAACCTTATGGGCAAGCATGGCAATTTACTAAAAAATATGCATGTTCTATCAGATAGAAAATATTTGGCTAAAAGTAACAGAAAAGCCAACTTGAATTACTTTAGTGTAAGCTCCCAGACAAGAGGTCCAGAAATAGGTGACTCCTGTCATTGTATTGCCAGAACTCTCTCCACTTCTTCATTTTCTTGGCTCTGTCCTCTTCTCTGATTAGCATCAATTCATATTGAAAACAACATAGCTGCAGAAACTACAGAAACCTCATCCAGACAAAGCAGAGGCAGAAAAGAGACAGACTTCTTTAGTATCTTCTTATGACTGAGAAAACTTTCCCTACGAACCCCATTCTTATCTTCCTACCTCTCATCATGTTTCATACTGAGTCATATGCTCAGGCCAGTACCAATGACAGAAAAAAAATGAATGAAATTATAGTAATTGGCTGTCACTAGTAAGAGTGTACCCAAGATCTGGGAATTAGGTGCTACTTTCTGAGGTTTCCAGAAGGAGGGAAGAGGGAAGAGATATTGAATGGGAAACAGACAATGCCTGCTTTCTACTGTTGTGAAAAGTGAACTAATAAGTATGAAAAGCACCACCATGGAAGATGCTATGCCTCACTGGGAAAGGAAGCCTTCCCCTCGTACTGACCTCTGATGGTTCCCACAATTACATTAGTGCTAGCATAAGACCTATTGCCTATCAGTCACTTAATTCTAGGTATATCTCATTTAAAGTATTGTGGAGCAATATGTTGACTCTCTCCTCTGCCCCATTCCCTTTTAAAATTTCATTTTAAAAATAAATTTTAAAATTCCATTTTCCCTTTATGATTGCTGGGAATTTTTTCCTTCCAGTGCAAAGATGTTGGTAGTTAATGAAAAGCTCTCCATTCTGCCCAAGATAATCATTTTAAAATAAACATTTTGGGTGTCAGTTTCTAACCCCGTGTTTTATGGATTACTTAAGGGGAAATTTAATGGAGATTTAAGATAATTTAATATCATCACATATAAGACCTACAGCAACCAACTATTTAATTGATTTTTACCTGAAATTGCGGTTGGTATATGAATAGTTTAGTAGTTTTCCAAGCTCCTAAATGGGAATATGCTCTTTTCCCCCTTTTCTCAATATTCAACTGTACTCTCAATCCACTGCTATCTCTGATAGAAATGCTAAAGGATAGTAGGATAGTGAATTTCAGTCATCACAAAATTTGTTTTCTTCTTGAAAGATGCACTAAAAGCATTTTGACATATATAATTTAACTGGTTTATTTGGCCTTTCAGCTTTTGCCATGCCATAATAAACAACAAAAGAAACATTTTTATCCATTAAAATGGCCCAATAATATCTTAATATGACTGCATAAGCAATCCAATTCAGAGGAAATAATGTTAAATTGAACAAAATCAACAAAAATAAGAGAACTTAGTTGAGTGTGAAACTGGAGAGAGATAAAAGAAAGAATCAAAGAAAATGAGAGAGAAAGGAAAAGACAGGGAAAGGCAGAGAGGAAGAAAAAGTAAGAAAGAAATAGAAAGAAGGAAATAGAGGGATGGAGAAAGGAAGGAAAGGAAAGAAGGAGGGTAAGACTATAAGAGAGGAGGAAGGAAAGGAAAAAAGAAAGAAAGACATTTGGTGAAATGTCTTAATTCAATTATGAAGGTTTTCTAGCACATAAAGCTTGATACTGCCAGATTTCACTAAATTACTCTGCATTTATTTCTTTGGCAGAGCAAAAGAACATATAGTGTATTTAGAATAAATCAGAAAAAGAATCCAAGAGTAAATTTTATATTAATATTAATAAAATGGTATGAAGTATCCCATGAAAGTATCCATTGCAATGATATTTCTAAATATTCCATTTAAGTTCTAAGTTAGAAATGACTCAAAGATCCACAGTGAAAACTAGAGAGAATGATGGAAAAGAGGACCAGATGCCCACTTATATGGGACACTTTCCTTAGGGAAAACAACTCATTTAAAGGGCAAACATTTTGAGAAGGAAAAATAGAACATAGTAAATAATAAGCTTCCTAGACAATGTGATCCGACTATTCATCACTCAATGAATTATTCATTATTTAATCCATTCATGTTCCTTCTTAGTCAATGTATTCCTCTAGTAACTTTTTACTTTTTTTTTAATGCTGTTTGGCGGGGTTACATTTCATTATTTTTCCATGTGAGTAACCTGTTATTGCAGCACCACTTGTTGAATTTTTGTTTGTTTTTTTGCTTGCTTGTTTTTTGGGAAGTGCATGGATCAGGAATCAAACCTGGGCCTCCCGCATGGCAGGCGAGAATTCTACATCTGAACCACCCTTGCAGCCCTTCCTCTAGTAACTTTAAATGTCACTACCCATAACTCTCGCCTCTATTATCCCTCACTGTAGTACGTGGTTTTGTCATTTTATAAGACATTTGATATTGAGAGAATAAAAGAGGAGACATCTATAAAGAACCTTTTATAAAAAGGGCATAGTTTCCATCTGAATATTATTTCCACATTCTGTCAATCTGCCTGGGTTATTGAAAGCCTAGTCTCACAGTCCTGGCTTTTAATTCTTTTTTTTTTTTTTTAATAATCCATATAACAAACACTAAAAGCAATGGAAATTGCCAATTGACAGTTAAAAAATTGATTCAGTAAAGACCAAGTAAACCAAAAACCTGAAAGCATCCTGAGGGGGGCCTTTTTTAATTTGTCTGACAGGTGACCATACCTGAAAATATTTGGCTCTTCACAGTGTCAGAAGGATGTCTGAAATGCTGCTAATGAATAAACCATGAGGGAAAAATAAGAATCTTGAGCTTATTTTATTACACTTATCATCACTCTCAAAAAGCCATCACTGTCCAATTCATGAGCTCCTTAGAATTCCCTTTGTAAAAAAAGGAGACTCTTCAGAGTCCTGGCCATTGGTCAGTGACAGCATGGAACAGAAATAAGGAACAACTAAATGTTGCTCACCTTTCAGATAATCCCTGCCTCAAAGTCACAGACCGTGACCAGGATAAAATGACTAAAACACTCTCTTAATGGAATGGAGGAAGAGCACTGAGACGTAACTGCCTGGAGGAGAGAGAGAGATTACTTGCAAGCACATCAGACAAGGCATAGGAGCACAAACTCAAATACCACGTAAATCCAAACCATTCCCATTTAATGTGACGGCATTCGGTAAATACTCTATGTTCTCAGGGTAAAACAAAGCTTATAATTTATTTCCTTATAGCAGAAATCATATTTTCCAAGAGAGATGATGTTTTCCAAAGCAGGCAAGATTCGCTTGGATAATCAAAGAAGCTTTGTACTCATTCTATTGCACAAAGTAAATATATATCTGATAGGACATTTAAGCCAGGTGAGCATATCTGAGCACACTTATTAGGTAATCCTATTTCTGTGTGATTTATTATACTCAGGGCAGTTTAGGGGCATCCAGGATATGACAGGCAGTCAGTTAAGTAGAGATTAGTGAGCTAGGTTGAGCAATAATTCAAATCCAAGTGAAGCGAAACATTTGAAAGCCATGCGAGTACTACCAGAATACTTTTCTTGTTTGCTTCATTGTTTCTTTTCACATGGGGGAATGCAACTTGAACTACCATAACATGTATATTGAAAAATGAATTGATTTGAATTTTCAAATATGATATGAGTCATTACTTCTCTGTGTTATATTTATAGCATTCTTTATACCAGCATAATATTACTTATCATCTGTAGAATTCATTCTCATGAGACTCTCAAAATAGTTTGCATATTCACAGTAACCATCTTAAGAAGAGTTGGCTGGCCCATTTTAATAAGGTCCAGGCAAACGGGGCTGGCCTCCTTGCATTTGGAGATTTTATGCAGTTTAATAATTCAGCCATATATCTAGTTCAAGCGTCCTCCAAAAAAGAGGTAAAGAAAATCAAAAGTGGACTGAAGGGGGTACTAGGATAATTCAGTGGTAGAGTTCTCACCTGCCGTTCAGGAGACCCGGGTTCGAGTTTCGGTCCATGCACTTCCCCAAAAGCAAACAAACAAGGAAGCAAACAAACAAAAACAAAACAGATGAATAAAAATAAATTCAGCAAATGGTGCTGCAATAACGGGATCCTCACATGGAAAAATAATGAAATGTGACCCCTTCATACAGCATACGAAAAAAAAAGTGTACTCAAAACTCAGTTGTTACCACTTCAGCAAGGCAGCAGTGGGGAGTTACTTTACAATTCTGTGCAGCTACCACTATGTTAAGAGTCAAAAGCAAATGGGTAGAATATAATTTTTTAGTTCTTTCCATTGTGTATTGTCTCACCCATATTATGTCCATTAAACATACATGAGATGCAATGTTACATCTTTGCATGGAAAAACTTACTGTCTGAAATCTACAATAAAAGAGCAAATAACACATGTGGAAAGGGTTCTGACTGTCAGTGCAAGAGGGTCCTTGCTTCATTAAGGATGACGTTTCATTAAACATGCAAAGAGGGCTTTATATTTGGTCTGAACAAAAGGAACACTAAGCTGCACATCCACAATAAGCAATTACTAAATCCATTTATAAGAAAATTGGTAAATGTGCATGGTACAATTAAGTGCTTGATACATCAAACCTCCAATTCAATATGATGAATATATAGAGTAATTATGATTGGCTTATTGAAAATGCCCTTCGTCTATAGAATGCATGATCATTGATTTAAAAATATTCCATAAAACAGCCTTTCAGATAACATCGCTTTTGATTCAGAATTGTTTTTATTTATTTACATTTTTGCCAAGGGAGAATTTGCATGTTTATTTTGAACGTGATAAAATAATATTTTCCTCGTGTATAAGGAGATGTTACATCATCCCTGTTTGCTCTGAAATTAGAGTTCTGATGGAGTATTTCATAAAGCAGTAGTTGAGGAAGGTGATGTAATCAGAGTTCCAGTGGCAGCTTAAAGTCCTGACTAGCAGAAGACAGAATTGAATTCCAAACATATCCAGTGGTTTAGCCAAAGGCCTGGGGTTTTTTATGTGGATCAAAACAAGAGTCTGTTTACTTTAGGAATTGAAATTACAGGATAGGTATCTTAAGATGAGTTAAAAACCGAGATATCAGTCCACAGGGGCAAAGTCACAGTTGGGACACTGAGATCCTCAAAGCAAGATCTAAGTTATCTATCCAAGAGGGGTAGGGCAATCTACAGTTGGCAGAGATCAAGAAGAGAGGATGCTGTCTCAGTGAGCTATCCTGACTAAAATCAAGGATCTGTGCTCTAAAATTTGGAGTAGAAATCCAGTTACTAGAGAAAAATGAAAATTAGAGGTGAGGTACATAGCAGGCAATACAAGTGACTAAAACCTGTAATAGAAAATAGAATTGATTAAAATGAATGTGGAATAGGACAAGTATTTGCATTCTGTCATACCAAGTTCAAAGTGCAAACAGAAGGAGTCATTTCAATGTAGATCAAGTAAACACTTGGCATGGTATGGTCTCCTTATCTCCTTCATGCTAAAAACCAAGATTAATCTGGGGCTAAGTCTTTGTAAAACTCTTAATTACATTCAGCTATTAACACAGGAAACATAAAGGTGAGAAGCCCAGTCAGAATACTGTACATGTGTTGTACCACAAAATCAATTACTTCCTTAGTCCTATATAAACACTCACAGAAATCCAGGCTACCTCCCATCTTTCACAGTATCTGTGCCACTGTGGCTAGGCTCAAGACAGTTAGATATAAGGAGGAGGAATTTCTACAAAGTCTAGTCCATCTCTAACTTAAGACAAAACTGCTTGAATGTTGAACTTTGACTTCCTTTCCCTTCTTATTCTCCCCACCCTGGCTTTGTCCCTTCCCCCAGCTTGGTAATTCAGCTTTCACCTTGTTGATGACTTCAGTATCTGCATGGCAGAACAGCAAAATGGAAGGGAAATGCACCCCTTAATAATCTTAAGATGGTACATGGCTATCATGCCTAGCCAAATGGTTACAAGAGAGAGGAAACATATATTTAAGCCACTGGATTTGGGAATCTGTTATTTACAACAGTTTAGAATTTTTCCTAACACATTGACAAAAGAAGCATATTATTTTTACATCAACACTGAGCAGTAGAAAGTCTATAAGAGAAGATAAAATGATTCGAGGGGAAAATCATCACAAAGCACCTCAAGAGTTGGCATGATGTGGTGAAAGGAGATGCACTAAATCTGACATAGGTGCTTCCACATATGAGAAGGTGTTCTCTGTGACATGGAGTTGTCAAAACATGAGGTAGAGGTTAAATCTACGGTTCTAGTTTGCTAGCTGCCGGAATGCAACACACCAGAGACGGATTGGCTTTTAATAAAACCATCTCTGGTGTGTTGCATTCTGGCAGCTAGCAAACTAGAACATCTACTCATACGTTTTTAGTTCAAAATTGAAGGCCAATGTTTATTTGGATATACCAATGGCGGTACAGTTGCTCTAATAATTTTCCTCATAAAGCTCCATCAGTGCACACACACCCTCCTAACATCTTCATCCACTTGGGGTTATCGCATTTGGAACTGTCAGTTACAGTACGTGTGCATAGTACTGTGGTCTTGATGGAAAGATCTTTCAATTCCATGGGCATTGTCACTTCCATGGATTGTTCCTTTCATTTCCTTTTTTTTTTTACATTGGCAGGCACCGGGAATCGAACCTGGGTCCTCTGGCATGGCAGGCAGGCATTCTTGCCTTCTGAGCCACCATGGTCCTCCCCCCTTTTCATTTCTTAACATACTTTACATATTAATGCATTCTAGCTTCAGTCATTAAGATTCTACTCAGCTTCCAGTACATTCCTTCTTGCTGTGGGACATTTTGTTCCACAGTTCAAGGGTTCCTGCTCACTGGCTTTTCTACTCAATCTCTAATGGAATCACTTGTTCTGAAAGTCTCTCTTTTTATGAAAATCATTTTATGATCAGTTTCTATGGTGAAAATAAGTGATAATTTATGACAATTGTAATTTGGCATCTATCCATATGATTTTTAAAAATTCTCCTAATACTGATATTTCCTTAATATCTTAATGTCCGATGTATTTATTAGAAAATTATGTCAATGTATTAAAAAGATAGTCATAATGAATATAAAAACTAATAGACTAGTAACCATTACTATCAAATATAATTTCAACTAATATTAGCAACTTGAATTATAATTAATATAATAGTGATTTTATCTATGTGCCATCACACAAAGTTTAGTCCTAAATATTGGCAAAACATAATTTAGCCATATTGCATAAAATGCAATTATGTGATAAAGCTTTTTTATTCTATGTGTCTTTGCATTTCCCATTAACTTCTTTTAATTCTCAAACTTATTAGGATCCACTACACGCATTAGAACCTTAGTTTGTGTTCTGCCTCAGTAATTTGGATTGTGAAAACGCTTAAACTAGGGCACAAATCTTGCATTATTTCAGTCTCCTGTTTGTATTAATTAAAATAGCATTAAGCCCAGACATTTGTCCAAGGCTATACTTTGAAGATTTTTTTCCTTAATATTGTAGGGATATCCCTCCTCCCACATATTTGTCAGAAATGGCCCCACCCAGGATTACAACCTCTGTTTTCAAAGAGTTTCATAAAGACTGTATAAATAAATGTTTAGAGTTCATTAATGAAATTATTCTTCCTGTTTTTCTAAGGATTTTAAGGCAAGTTATAACAAGTGGATGAGAATATCAGAATGAATCTGGAGGAATCTATACTGTCTGAGGTATCATAAAGCATTTATTTCATTGAGGAGGGTATGAGGTTGTGACACTGAAGAATTACACATTCTGTTTATTTCTAAAATATTTGACTGTTTTATCTTAAGAATAAAGTAATCAGAATAATAAAAACAGTAAAGAATGAAAGGGAACAGAGGGATGGGGTGGGGGACAGGTCACGAAGGCTCTGTTAGAACATTAAAGATATGTGACTTTTACATTGTGTGAAATGGGGGGTTACTGCAGCTTTTTGAGCAGAAAATTGACAATCTGATTCTTTCCTTTTTTTAAAAGACAAATTTTAAAAAAGATATTCAATGTTGAAGCTCAAAGAAAATTAGGAGCAATAATTTAAGCAAGTAAATGATCTCTGGGAAAAAGCACTTTTAAACATGCAAAAAGTGACAGTTTAGAAGTGAAAGATAAGAGAGAACATCATATAAAAAGGTAAAAACACACAAAACAATGCAAATATACAGGGCCATCAATTGTATGGGCAAATAGTTTTACATTATTCAATAGCTATCAGAATAGAACCATAAATATCCTAAGTTTTTAATTGTATGATCCAATAGCTTTGTATATGATCCCAAAACATTACTACATTTTAGTAGATTATATGAATCAGGAATTTTAATAAATGACCCTGAGATATCATAAAAGTTTAAAAAGTTAATAGTTATTGATCTTTTTAAGAAGTGTAGGGTGCAAATTTATGGGACATTTTAGATTTGTTTCAACCAGACCATTGAAATAGAAAAATCTTCCAGCACTTAAGTGGATACATTTTAGTTATCTTATAAGTTTACTTTTGCTGGAAGAAAATATCTGACAGCAAAGAATAAATGAGGTGTTACCATATCACTATGTGTTAGACAGCTCTGCCACAGATGAAACTTGAACTAAGAGAATAAAAATGATGTGGGCTACCTTATTTTTATTTCCAAAGGAAAAATTATTAGGTGAAAAGGGTTCTTCCCATATTCAAAGCACAGGGGGAGAACAGGGTAAGACAGATGGGGGTCCCGGAGGTTCCTGAACAAGGAGTAAGATTGAATTCCAACCTGCAAAGTGCAAATTTGGATGATGTACAAAATGTATCAAGTCCACATTTTTCAAAACCCAAATTACCGTGCCATAAGAATCATTTGTCCTCCAATATTTTATTCAAGCTATGACACAAGGTATGACAATGCCTCCTTTAACCTTGACTCAAATTTCAGAAAATGCCAAGTAGGCACTTAGAAGAAACTATTTCCTTTGTGGACTTCTTTGTATGCTTTCCTTTAAATGTACTAGCTATTCCTTTGGAGGCTTAGCCACATGCCAGATTTGAAATGGTTGTGTTCAGTCATTTCAGTTATTGGTGTACCTATTCCTTCATAATTCAAAAATAACTGAAAGGATTATTTTTCTTAGGGCTTTCCAAAAGAAACACCTTATCACTTAGATGAAGTCTAGAAAAGACGAATTCTAAAACCAAAAGGCTTATAAAAGTCCATAGGACTGAAAACGTAGGATGATAAAGGCAGCTTTAATCCACAATTTTTATCATGTTTTCCTCTATAAACATTTTACTGAACTTCCCCAGTTTATTTCTTGTTCTTCTTGTTGTGTCTTAGTCTATTAATAATTCAATCCATTTTCTTTTCTGGCAAAATTTAACAAACTTAAGGGAAATCAAAAAAATAAACTAAGGGGTGGAGTGTGAAAAAATCATACTCTACAGAGTAATTGTCCAATCATTAAATAATTTATTCTTATTCATAATTTATTTATTCAAAAAGTTATTCATACACACAAATTCTAATGATATAATGAAATATGTTCTTAGAGAACATTTAATTGATTTTGAAGGGTAATCTGTTTGATATTTGGTTCTAAAACAACAGCAGTAGATTGTTTAGTTTTTACTATCTTATTTGTAATTAAATATTTGGTCCCTACCCAAGTCAATCTTAATGCAATATTGACATACAGAAAAAGCACACTTAATATGTCTCAATATGTTTTCCTCTGGGCAGATTTTGTCCTCTAAAATTTCCAACATGTGGCCCCTTCATAAACACAGATTCTTTCTCATGTAATATCTAATGCAGTACTTATGTTATGACTTTGAGGCAATGACACTTGTACTGGAGGTAATTTCATCTTCTCCCATAGCAAATACATGATCAATTTTGCATTTGTCAAGGAAGACAGAGTCTCAGTATGCCCAGTGAAATTCACTTCATTGTAGAGAAGTGTGTGATGTTCTCTAAATCACTACTCCTCTCCTCATTATGATGTAATTTCAAGCGTTATTTTGCAATTAACCATGACATGGTAAATGCTAGGCTGTCCTTCGGGATGGAAATTGGGCAGAAAAGGTAAAGAGAAGACCATCTTGGGCTTTAAGGTCACACCATTACCTTAGCATGCTATTTGAAACTCCAAATTTAATTTAGAGTTCTTAAAACTTTTACTACAGAAGTGCCTATTAATCTTTAAATCAAATACCACTGAGAGTTTTAAGAACATAAAGTTAGAATAAATTCGTCTCAAATGATTCCTTGAAGAGACTGATGGATTAGAGCAGAAAAAAATTATACTTTGATAGAGCTAGAGAAAGATGCTTATGGTGCCATTCTCAGCGCATGTGAACCTCAGGAGAAAACTGATACTGGAAAGAACTTTCAGAAGAAGCAAAGGCAGACTTCACTCAGTTCACTATTTTTCAGAGTCCAAATGTTGTGTCACTATAAACAAACCTGGTTCAATTCCAGTTACTACCGAGAGAACAAAAACATGATTCTGATGAATCATGAAAGGGACAGACTGATGATTTTCAAGAATTATTGGAATTATTATTTCCTAAGCCAAAGCATTGACAAAAAATCATTTACTGCCCATCATTCAAACATGAATATGTAGACTATACCTGAAATCATGGCTGTGTCCCTAGAAGCATATAAAGAACATAACTCTTGGGCTAAAGGCACTCAGATTCCAGTAGGAGAATATGGCAAGAACTTCAAATATTTTATTAAGAAGTAGAAGTTAATGGAGAGAGGTTCAGAATGCTATGAGAGAGCATAAAGGAGTGGGAGCTTTTGACTATAAGACTGAGAAAATTTTGCAGAGAGGAAGTGGCATTTGAAGAAGAGTGTGAAGGAAGATGCTTCAATAAACTACAAAAGAGAGGTCAATGCCCAGCACATATTAAATGAATGAATCGATGAATGCTATGGTAACTTAGAAAGACTAGGTGTCAATGATATGGACTGTATCACCAGGTCTACTGCTTTCATTTGGGCAACTATCCAAACTTCCCGAGCTTCAGTTTGCTCAACTGCAAAAAGTATAAAGATTGGACTAGGTTATCATTAAAGTTTTTTCCACCACTATATTTCTGTGAGTACAAGGACTCTATATTTGCTTATTTTTTGCCAAGAAGCTTACTACTTTTGATAGTATTTACTAAAATGGCCGAATCCTGAAGTGGTTACTGTGGTTTCCTTACCAGCTTCCATTCTACCGCACTGCCCTCCCCCCACTTTACTTCATCCCCAGATATGAAGCTTTCTCAACACTTTTTCCCATCAAGATTGTTTCAGGGAGTAGCATGTGACTCAGGCCTAAATCGAAACCCAAGCATTGTTCTGGCCACAGAAATTGGTCCTCTCTGAGTGAATACCCTTTAGATGGCCCATTTAGAGCCATCCTAGGGCATATGCTCAACAATTGAGGAAAGCAGTCATTTTTTTCTTTTTTACAGTGGATGTGCAAAAAAAAGAAACCAGCAGCTGTAATATGACCGCAAGGATAGCATGTGGTGGACAAAGCTGCCAGGCAGGAGAAGGAAAAGCAAAGGAATCAAGAAAAGTGGAGAAAAATCTCTGTTCTTACTTTGACTAAAGTCCTAACTATCCCTGAACTTTTGGGTTTGTGAGCCAATAGACCCCATTTACTCTTTAAGGCATATGGGTTTGGTTTTTTGTACCTAACAACCACAAAAATTCAAAATAATATAAATTCATTTCCAATAAGAAAGACCCCATTATAAACAATCTTCCTTAAATTGATAACCTTACAAACTAATGAGCCTTGTAAGTCACCTGCTGTTGTTACGCAAAACGCAGCCAAACACAGATTCAAAATGCATCACCTGATGTAAACAGAATCCAAGATAAAAAAAGAATTGGAAATTGTGGCTATTTAGACAGGTGCCCTTCAATACAGGTAGTCTTTTATTTGCTTCCTTGTAATTTAATTCCTGAAATGAGTAAGCAATTTGAAGAAAAATGTTTGAATGCACAGACAGACTTCTCTCTCAGAATAGAATCCGTCAGCGAGATGGAAAAGGAAACATGTTCATTTCATTTTCTGCTCTTCAGAAAAAGGAATTTGTTCCAAGGTAGATCAGATCTGGGTTTTCATAGTGATATTTCTGCAAGGAACATTCTGTTTAGTTTCTAGTGCCAGATTTAGATCGCTGGATTTTTTAAGAACTAAAATATATTTGATTTCGCTTGTGAATTTTTGCATTTGCTAGAGAAAAATAAGCATTTAAATGAGGATATTTTAAAAGCTGTCACATAGCAAATGATTGAAAACTACTAAAATATTTATGTAAAGTTTTATTTCATCTACTATCTTTAACTTAAATTATAGAAGCTTTATACAAAGGATTTCAGTAATGTACCATGTCATTAAAAAAAAAGCTTTGCGAATTATAGTGTTAGAAAGTGATCTTTATGTCTGATTCTTCGGGAGCTTTTGTTTGTTATTAGCTATCTTTATCATTGATTTGTTTATTTTCAATTTACCAAAGAAAATTAATTAGGCTGTCAATGCCTAGGAAGGCTTTGGGAAACCCAACATGTGTCCATGAATTACCCTTGGAACTATTTTAGGAGAGCAAGTAAAAATCTTCTCTGTCGAAAACACTACTACGCTAGAAATAAATTTTAACAATATGATTCTTTTGTATTATTCCCTGGTCCATTGCTTACTAACCCTGTTCAATTTACCTAAGCTTTCTGTGTCTGTTTCTTCGTCTGTACAACTTGATGATGGCCTAAGATAAGTACCTGCTTTCTTAAAGCTTGGGAGCACTGTGGTTTAAACTCTATCACTTATGTATGCTTCCTCTGTTTATTATTTTTAAAACACACAATTAAAACAACATTGTACTGTGTTTTTGGCCACAGAACAAGGTTTCTAGGTGGTCTATAGATGGATTCCGGAAGGAATGCCTCATCCCTGAATTAAAGGCCTATAAGACAACAGCACAGTACAGTAGATGAAAGAAAAAAACTAAGTTACCAAGATTTGAATCTAGCCTTCTAAGAAATAATTTAATGATTTTTTATAGAAAATACAACTGACTTTAAAATATTTTTCAAAGATAAAACATCATGAGGTATGTGAAACATTAGAGCCTTGATCAAGTATTCAGTGATTTGGGGAGAAAATTGTTAAATTTGTTAAAAGGTCAATAAATAATCAGATAGTGATAAGTACTATGAAAGAGTTATTAGAAATAATCAGTGGAATTGTTATAAACTGGACAACCAGAAATATTGTTGCTCTCCACTTATACTAAACAATATAAGGGCTTAAAAATATTTTAACATTTATACTCTCAAATTAAGGAATTTATAAAAGCCAACTTGAAAAAATTCACAAGAAAAAGGCTCTGACTTCCAATCTCTGAAGGAAAATGCACTGTTAACTTTATATGAAGATTTTTAAGAAAAGAAGTTTACAAGGGATGAAAAGAAAATAAAACAACTTTTCTCTGGAAGCTTTCAATAATTCTGGTATAATTTTAGTCTTGGCCATTTGGGGTTGGGTCTTGTATTATCCTTGTTTACACTGTTTAAAAATTGAGCTCCAGGGTGGCTGCCGTGGCTCAGCAGGCAGAGCTCCGACCTGCCGTGCTGGAGGTCTGGAGTTTGATCCCTGGTGCCTCCTGCCCATATGCAAATTAAAAAAAAAAATGAGCTCCAGCTATTTTGTCAAGGAGTTCTGATGTTTTCTAAAATCAAAGTACCAAGGACAAAGGAGTGATTGTTGTGGTCATCCACTCCACATATTTCTCTTACACATGAAATACTTGAAACCCAAAGAAGTTAAGGCCCTGGGTGGTCAGTGTAGAGTAAGGAAAAGGTCTCAGATATATGTTATTCCAAGCCCAAACATCCTCTGCTTTTTTAACAATGGCATCAAGAATACTCTGATTTGGCAACAGTATATGCTAACAAATAAAGCTGCCATTCAGGTATACAGATGGGAAAACCAATACCAATTCTTTCCTTTTTCCCTTCTGTGGTGTCACTTTTCCAACTCCCATATTCCTGATTAAAAAGAAACTCTTAGAGAACAAATTCCAATTCTAGTCAACAATGATGGCAGCATAAATGCTCCGAAGTACAATTTCCCCATGGAATCTTTGAATTACTAGCAAAATCTGGCAGATCTACTTTCTTCAAAACTCTAGAAAGGAATTAAAGGATTGCCATAACTGGGAAAGTGATGAACCAAGAAAACACATCTTTAAAAATGGTAGGAGTTCATGGAATCCTTGATGGCTCTTCCTCCGCCCCCTCCTTGGGATGGTGTGCTGGTTTGAAAGGATGTATGTACCCTAGAAAAGCCATGTTTTAATCCTATTCCCATTTTGTAAAGGCAGCTGTTTCTTCTAATCCCTATTCAGTACCATATATTTGAACCTGTAATTAGATCATCCCCCTGGAGATGTGACTCAATCAAGAGTAGCTGTTAAACTGGATTAGGTGGAGACTTGTCTCCACCCATTTGGGTGGGTCTTGATTAGTTTACCAGAATCCTATAAAAGAGGAAACATTTTGGAGAATACAAGAGATTCAGAGAGAGCAGAGAAGAACCACACAGCCACAAGAAGCAGAGAGTCCACCAGCCAGCAAACTTTGGAGATGAAGAAGGAAAACGCCTCTCGGGGAGCTTCATGAAACAGAAAGCCAGGAGAGAAAGCTAGCAGATGATGCTATGTTTGCCATATGCCTTTCCAGATGAGAGAGAAGCCCTGAGTGTGTTTGCCATGTGCCTTCTCACGTAAGAGAGAAACTCTGAACTTCATCAGCCTTCTTGAACCAAGATGCTTTAGATTGGACATTTCTATAGACTTGTTTTAATTGGGACATGTTCTTGACCTTAGAACTGTAAACTAAAAACTTATTAAATTCCCCTTTTTAAAAGCCATTCTGTTTCTGGTATATTGCATTCCAGTAGCTAGCAAACTAGAACAGATGGCATGGAGCTGGCCTGCACTCTCATTGTGGGCCCTTAGTAAACTAACACCTGCAGCATATTAGTTTGCCTATATGTTGATGCCAATGTAGCAAGAGGTATACTGCAAGACTGAACCAGGAAACTCATCTTTGGCTTGCCCTCACAGAAAATAACTGTCAGGCAAAACCAGTTTGAAGACAGCTAAAGCAAGGTAAGAAAGTCAAGCTGACCAGGAACAAAAGATTACCTACTTTAAAAGATACATTAGGGCGGCTGCCGTGGCTCAGCAGGCAGAGCTCCGACCTGCCGTGCTGGAGGTCTGGAGTTCGATCCCTGGTGCCTCCTGCCCATATGCAAATTAAAAAAACAAAAAAACATACATTAGAGCACACAGGAAGGAGGAATATTTATCTCATGGGAAGTAGAAAGGACATGCAAATTCAAGTATATGAGGGATTTTTCTATGGTCACTAGCAAGGACAAACTCAGGATGTGATGCAGGCTCAGAGAAAAGGGAGAGATTACCCCACACTTCACTTTCATTGCATGCCTATCTCCTTGGTAGGAGGGCTATGTTCTGAAGGAAAGAACCAGCCAATGCAGAACTAATTTGCAAAGGCCACAAAATATCTTTATTTTGTTGGATTTTTTGCTCTTATTAGCTCCTGACACTCAATGGAATCTTGTTATGTCACTATCTGGGTACAAACTCAAGGAACAGATAGCTCAGGGACCAAATCTAAAAGCTAACATATTATAATCTTAAACTCTGCAATGTGTAACAAAAGATTTCAAAACTAAAAGATAAGAAACAATGGCTTATTCAAAGGAACAAGGTAAAAATTGAGTAACCATCAACAAAGAATATCAGACCTTAGACATATTTGATAAAGTTTTTTTAAATGATCTACAATATCCTCAAGGAGATAAAAGAAAACATGGAGAAAAATGAATGGATATTAGAAAAATGAAGAATGAACAATATGAGAATCTCAATGAAGGGATAGAAATTTTATAAAGGAACTAAATAGAAATACTAGAGTTGAAAACCCAAATCTGAAATGAAAAATTCCTTAGAGGGTTTCAATGGCAGATTGGAGCTGGAAGAAGATAAAGTCTTTGAACTCAAAGACACAACAGTTTAAATGATTCAAACTAAAGAGCAGAACAGAAAAAAAGAATGAAATAAAAATGTGAACAGACCCTAAGAAACAGAGAGGAAACCATAAGCATACCAATGTATGTGCCAACAGAGTCCCATAAAGCAAAAAAAGAGAGAAAGGGACAGAAAGAATATTCAAAGTAATAATGCAGAATATTCCCTAAACTAGTGAAAGAAATGAATATACTCATTAAAGAAACCCCACAAATCTTAAACAGTATAAAGTCCTCAAAGAGAACCACATTCAGACACAAGGTAGTCAAGCAGTCAAGTGTCAAGGACAATGAGGGAGTTCTGAAAGCTGCAAGAAAAAAGCAAAATGTTACGTAAAAGGGGTTCCAAATTTCTCATCAGAAATCATGGAGGCAAGAAGGAAGTGGGAATAAATGCTTAATGCATGGAAAGAAAACAAAAAAATTTAATATGCAGTAAAACTTTCAAAACTCAGAAAGAAACTAAGACATTGCCCAATAAACAAAAGCTGATGGAGTTCATCACTATTAAACCTGACCTATACACAAAGCTGAAGGGAGTTGTATATCCTGAAAAGAAAGGACACTAGACAGTGGAATGAAGGAATATAAAGAAATAAAGACCTCTTTTATAGGTGACTGTGTTAGTCAAGGTTCTCTAGAAAAACAGAACCAACAGGAGAGATCTGAAAATATGAGATTTATAAAGGTGTGTCATGCAACCATGAGAATGGAAGAGCCCAAAATCCATACGCAAAGCTGTGAAACTGGTGTTTCCAATGAAGGGTCCGGACACACTCCACAGGAGAGGCTCGCTGGCTGAAGAAGCAGTTAAAGAATCTCTCTTCTTCCTTAAAAGCCTTCAATTGATAGGATTATATCATTGTGGGAGACACACCTTAGTTGATCACAGATGTAATCAGCCACAGAAGAAATCAACTGACTGATGATTTAATATACCCACCTTCCAGTTTATCAATCAGCCATGAAATATCTTTGCAGCAATGGTCAGGCCAGTGCTTGCCTGACCAGACAACTTGGTATAATCATTTGGCCAAGTTGCCACCAGAACCACAGTCCACTCCTTGTTAACTTGGCAGCTATAAACTGCTTAATTTCCAAATAAAGCACATTTGAAACATGCTTAATTTCCAAATAAAATACAATAACAGACATATGTTTCACTTAACAATCCTGTTTACAACTGGAAATACACTACATCTCTCCAGAATAGCATGTAAGTCCTTAGGCAACATTCACTCAAATTTCATATTCTATGACTTAAATACTATAACATGAACAATACAACATGTCATATGATAAGAGGAAAACAAGATATTTGCTTATGTAAAATGCAAACATACTCATAATAAAACAAGGAGGAAATACTCATAAAAATCACAGTCCTCATTTCTGTAACTATTCATGTGGTCATAGTTCATATTTATCACTATCTTTTTCTAATACCCATTTCATGTTCCTTTTATCTTCAGCAATCACTTCAGTAGGTTGTGGTTCTTTGCTGGGTGGGATGACCCAGGCCTTTATTCCTGAAGTTTAATAGTCACCCTAGGAGATCCAGGAAAATTCTTCTTTACCACCATTGTATAGTTGCAGTCTTATTTCTCTTTGATAGTCAGGATCAAACACCCCAGCCAGTACAGTAATCCCCTTCCTTGCCTGTTGATTCAGAGGCATAGAAGCCCCAAAGTGGCCAGGTGGCAGTCTTAACTTCAAGTTAAATAGAATCATTCTGGTAGAAACACTCTTCCTTTTGGAACTAAGACCTGTAGACCAGCAGAGCTTAAGGTTTCAGGGACAGGAAGCAAAAATTTTCCTAACGGATCACTAGGGGTGATAGTGAGTGGTGCCACTTCCATTTCCACCCCTTGATTCCTGGATCTGTGACTCCTGTCTATGGGAGAAATAGCACCATAGACTGAATGTTGATTCAGAGTATACACAATCTCTTGGGGAACACAGCCCAGCCCTGCGAGGTATAGCCACCTAGTTGGCACCATAATTGGGTCTTCAAAAGGTCATCCCACCATAGTATTAATCAGCTGCCTCTGGATGATGGGGAACATGGTAAGACCAGAGAATTCCATGAGCATGTGCTCATTTCTACACTTCATTTGCTGTGAAGTGCGTTCCTTGATCAGAAGCAATGGTGTGTGGAATAACATGATGGCAGATATGACATTCTATAAGTCTATGAATGGTGATTTTTGCAGGAACATTACATGCAGGAAATGCAAGCCCACATCCAGAGTGTGTGTCTATTCCAGTTAGAACAAATCACTACCCCTTCCATGATAAATCCACTCTAACATTCCCATCTCTCTAAGCCTCTGGAGCCCCTCATCTACATTATACCAGGGAAGTTCTGACATTTTGACTCCAGGTAATGTCAGCCACCTTTTGATCCATGTTTTAGCCAACCATCCAAACAAAGTGTTCGTGCCCTTTCTAATCCCTTGAGCTACAACACTGGATGCAGAATCTCTGCTTAGTGGGCCTATAACAATAAATTCAGCTTCATCCAAATTTATATTCTTTTGACCATTATCCCACACCCTTAATATACACTTCCACATATATTCCCCTGTTTTCTGTCTATATAGATTGGAAAACTCATGCAGTTATTTTGGAATATAACATACTTCCTCGTGGGTCATACTTTGTACCTCACTTTTTGGGACCTATTGGGACTTTAGTCTAGTTATCAGTCTTGAAGAAAAGAGGGGTGGTGGGGATGGGTCATGAAAAGAGACAGAAATGTCTTTCAAGTCAATTACCTCAGGGCATTCCATTGCAGTTTCATCTGATGGAACAGAATTAATCACTCCAGACAGAGGAGTCTGTCTGGGGCTGTTTCCCCAGGGGAGGTGGTTACAGGGTTAGCAGGCAGTGAAGGGTTAATCTCATTAGGTGGAGGTTGGATGGAGACTGCGGAGACTGGAGGCTGGGGAGCTATTTCCTCAAGGCAGGCTGGAGGTCCAGAAGCTCTTTACTCAGGATAGTCATTACAGGTTAAACCTGTTAATGCTAGCAGAGCTCAGCAGATTTCAGGAATTCCATCTCCCCATCCCCATCATTATCAAGCTGCATATCACCATCCCATGTTTCAGGATCACATTGCTTTCCAGTCAAAGCCCTTACTTTAACAGCAGACACCCTAAAAGGTTGAATTTGTGTATGGTTTTCAGAGATCTCAAAGCTGCAACCACAGAAAGTAATATTCTATTTCAGAGCACACATTTTACATCGTTCATATTGCACTGAAGTTTCAAATTTGAAGGCTTCAGCTCATCCCTTTCCTTCATTACTGTTTCCAGCATACCTAACAACAACCAGCCAACATTGTTATACTTCTTAATTCCACAAAACTTTGTGAAGGTTTCAAAAACATTATCATCCAGAGCCTTGCCTCATATAAGCATAAATTAGCAGAATCTAATGGTGATATTTTGAGTATCTCTTTTATTAACTTATTCCAAAGACTGCCAGAGCCATCTTGATTATTGGAAACAGAGTCATCAGTGCCTCTGAGTCTAGTCAGAGTAGAAAACCAATTGTAAAAACCCATTTTTAAGATTCTGTTTCTCAAAAATCACTCCTGGTACCAAGCTGTGTTAGTCAGGGTTCTCTAGAGAAACAGAACCAACAGGAGAGATCTGTAAATATGAGCCTTATAAAGATGTCTCATGCAACTGTGGGAATGGAAGAGTCCAAAATCCACAAGGCACGCTGTGAAGCTGGTGGCTCCAATGTAGGTTATGGACAAACTCTACAGGAGAGGCCCACTGGCTGAAGAAGCAGTGAAAGAGTCTCTCTTCTTCCTTAAAAGCCTTCAACTGACTGGTTTATCTCACTGTGGGAGACATGCCTTAGTTGATCACAGAAATAATCAGCCATAGATGCAATCAACTGACTGATGATATAATCAACCAGCCACTAAATTCCCTTGCAGCAATGGTCAGGCTAGTGCTTGCTTGACTAGACAACTGGACATAATAATTTGACCAAGTTGACACCAGAACCTAACCATCACAGTGATTATATATATATATATAAGTAATTATAATTGCCAGTATCACTTTATTGTATCATTTGATATGTAACTGCACTTTTTACTTCTTACAGGTTCTAAAAAGGCAAATGCATATAAAGTAATGATATATCTATAGTTTTGGATATGTAATGAAAAAAGACATATTTTTAGCAAGTAGGACAAGAATGTGGGGGTCCAAGGGGTATAGGAAAAGTGTTTGTGTATGCTATTGAAGTTAAAAGTCATATCAAAGAAAATATGATTTTTAAAATGTAGGATGTTAAATTTAAGTCCCATGACAACCACAAAGTATGTATATGAAAAAAATATACAGAAAGAAATGAGATAATTCTCAAAAGGTACACTAAAAAACTCAATGTAAGATGAAATTCAACTTTAACTTAGGAATTAATAAAATAGTTTTAAGACCTACGAACAAATATCAAATAGCAAAATGGCAGAAGAAAATTCTGCATTATCAGTAGTTACTGGATTAGTATCTCTAGTCAAAAGGCAGAAATTTGGCAGAATAGATTAAAATGCATGATAATTTAATTAAAATGCAACTATATGCAGTTTACAAATGAACCACCTTATATTAAAACACTCACACACACAAAATTAGGTTGAAAGTGGAGGGATGGAAAATACATACCATGCAAATGGGATCCAAAAGAGAGCTGATTTAGCTAGACAAGTATCAGATAAAATAGAATGTAAGTTGAAAAACAGTTATGAGGGACAAAGAAAGACACTATGTACTGATAAAATGTTCAATTCGGCTGGAGGACATAACAATTATGGATATACATACATGCAACGGCAGAGCACCAAAATACATGAAGCAAATATTAACAGATTTGAAGGGTGAATAGACAGTTCTACATTAATAGTAGGAGACTTTGATATACCACTTTCAATAATGAGTAGGACATATAGACAGATCAGTAGGAAATAGAAGATTTGAATGATACTATAAACCAATATGATGTAATAGACACTTATAGAACATATAATCCAACAGCAGAAGAATACATATTCTTCCTTAGAACATAGGTATCATTCACCAAGATAGACCATAGGTTAGGTCAGAAAACAAGTCTCAATAAATATTAAACTATTAAAATTATACAATGAATCTCCTCTGATCAAAATTGCATGAAGTTTGAGGGAGAACTGGAAAAAACACAAATATGTGGACATGAAGCAGAACACATCGAAACAATCAATGGGTCACCCAAGATAAATTAGGAAATAAGCTGAGGGTAATGAAAATGAAAATACAGCATACCAAAATTTACAGATACAAAAAATATAGTGCTGAAAGGGAACTTACAAATTCCAAATGTTCACATTAAAAAATAAGAAAGAAATTAGAGACCCAATATCAAAACTGGATGATCTAAAGCAGTAAGAGCAAACTCAACCTAAAATAAGCAGAAGGAAGGAAATGATAATATTGGAGCAGAGATAAATGAAATAGAGAATTAAAAACATTGAATCAATGAAACCAAAATTGATTCTTTGAGAAGATTGATAAAAATTAACAAACCTTTAGTTAGACTGACAAAGAAAAAAAAAAGAGGGTACAAGTGAATAAAATGAGAAATGAAAGGCGGGCATTATCACTTATCCCTCAGAAATAAAAAAAAATTATAAGAATATACTATAAACAATTGAATGTCAACAAATTGAATACATAGACAAAATGGATATATCCTAACAGACCAATAACAAGTAAAGAGATTCAATCAGTAAATGAAATTACCAATTAAGAAAAGCTCAAAGGGATGTATTCACCAGTGAATTTTACCAAACGTTCCCAATAATTAACACGAATAGTGCTCAAAAACTTCCAGAAAATTGAAAAGGAAGTGCTCCCAAATTGATTCTATGATGCCAATATCACCCTAATATGAAGACAGATAAACATATCAAAAGGAAAAACTTATAGACCAATATAGCTTATGATAGAGCTTCAAAAATTCTCAACAAAGTAATGGCAAGTTGGCATCCAACAGCACATTAAACAAATTATAAACCATGATCAAGCAGGATTTATTCCAGGTATGGAAGAAAATCAATTAATGTAACAAACCATGTAAATCTAAATGAAGGAAAGAAATTACATGATCATTTCATTCAATACAGAAAAAGGCATTTGACAAAATCCAGTACCCCGTCTTGATAAAAAACACTCAGAAAACTAAGGATGTAAGCAATCTTCCTCAATGTGATATGGGTATAAATGAAAAGCCCACACTATTGTCCCATTTAATGATGAAAGACTGAAGCTTTACCTCAAAGATCAGGACCAAAACAAGCATGCCTGCTGTCACTACTGTTACTCAAAATTGTACTGGCAGTTAGGAAAGAAAAATAAATAAAAGACTTTGAAATATGAAAGGAAAAATTAAAACTTTCTTTATTTGTAGATGACGTGATCTTATATATAAAAAATCCTGAAATACCCGCAGAAAAGTTGTTAGAGCTAATTAACCAGTTCAGCAAAGGGGTACAGTAGAAGAGTAAGAATGCAAAAATCAGCAGTGTTTCTATGTAAGTGTAATGAACTCTCTGAAGAAGAAATCTATGAAAAAAACTCCATTTACAATAGCAAATAAAATGATCAAATATGTAGGAATAAATTTAACCAAGGATGTAAAGGACTTTGTACATGGAAAAATTTGAAACATTCCTAAAAGTCAGTAAAAAATCCTGATTTCATATCTTATTACAAAAGCTATAGTAAGCCAAACAGCATGGTACTAGCACAAAGATAGGCATGTAGTCCAATGGAATCAAACTGAGAGATCAGAAACAGATTCACATCTATGGCTAGAGGATTTTTGTTGAGTTTGCCAAGATCCTTTAATGGTGAAACAGTGTCTTCAACAAATGGTTCTGAGAAAACTGGATATCCATATGCAAAAAAACATAGGTGGGCCTGTACTTCACATTAAATGAAAATTAATTCAAAATGGAATAAAGACCTAATTATAAGAACTAAACAATTAAAACTCCTAGAAAAAAATAGAAAAGTGTCTTCAGAATGTTTCATTAGGCAATACTTTCTTAGACTTTAAACGAAAAGTAAAATAAATGGAAGAAAAAATAGATAAATGGCCCTCATAAAATTGAAAACTTTTGTGTATTAAAGGACTTCATTATGAAAGTAAAATGACACCATCAAGATCAAGAATTACTGGGTAAATACTATCTAATAATGGTTTCATTTCAAGAATATATAAAGAAATTCTATAACTTAACAACAAAAAGACTATCAAATTAATTTTTTAGAAGGGCAAAAGAGTGGAATAGACATTTCTCAAAAAAAAAAGATATACAAATGGCCAATAAAAACATGAAAAATCCTCAACATCCTTAGCCATTAGGGAAGGTCTAAACCATGATGAGGTACCATTTCACCTCACTGGAATGTCTACTATCAAAAAAAAATGTTTAAATGACAAATATTGAGAGTTTGTAGAGGAATAGAAACACTCATTCATTGTTGGTTTAAATGTAAAATGGCAGAGCCTTGTGGAAAACAGTTTGGCAGTTCCACAGAAAGTCAAGAATAGAATTACCATATGACTCAGAAAAACCCCACTTCTAGGTACATAACCCCAATAATTTGACTCAAACAGATCTTTACACAGTAATGTTCATAGCTGCATTATTCACAATTGCCAACAGGCAGAATTAACCCAAGTGTCTAGCAACAGATGAATTGGTAACAAAATATGGTATACATAAAATGGAAAATTATTCAACTGTAAAATGGACTGAAGTTACGATAAATGTGACTACGTGTTTAATCTTGAAGACAATAGATTGAGTGAAATTAGCTGGACCCGAAAAGGAGAAATATTGTATGATATTACTCATAAGAAATAACTGACACAGGCATATTGATAGTGTCATAAACTTGAATACAGCTTAGCAAGGATCAGCGTGGGTATAGGAAATGGACAGTTAATGATTAATCATTACAGAATTTCCCTTTGGGTGATGTAATAATTCTGTAATCATTACAGAATTTCCCTTTGGTTTTGGAATGGAAGGTGGTTTTAGTAGCACAGCATTGTATATGTAATTACTACTGAATTATATATTTGAATGCTATTAAAGGTGGAAATTTTAGGTTGTATGTATGTTACTAGAATAAAAATTTAAAACAAACATGGATTGTACAACACAAACAGTAAAACCTAATGTGAACTGTGCATTAAAGTTAATGGTATAGTTATAATAGTATTATTTCATGAAGTGTAACAAAGGTACCACACTAATGGAAAGTGTTAATAAGGAAAACTGTGTGTCTGTGTGTGTGAGGGTGGGATGGTTATGGGAACTCTGTTTTCCTGCATGGTTTTCCTATAAACCTACAAATTCTGTAATAATATATTTGTGTGTGTAAAAGGAAGTATGTAGAATCAGAGTCTAATTTTGTGGTAATTTGAAGCTTTCTGTACCTCAGAAAAACATATTCTTAAATCTAATCCATTCCTGTGGGTATGAACCCTTTGTAAGCAGAACCTTATGATGAGGTTACTTCAATTAACATGTGACCTAGCCCAATCGAGGTGGGTCATAATCCTTTTAGGGGAGTTTTTAATAAGTGAAATGGAATCAGACACACAGAGAAAGCCACAGGGAATAGCCAGAAGCAGAAATTCAGCAGAGCCCTCAGGAGTACAGAGTCTACAAGAGGCTGCCATGTGCATTGTCATGTGACAGAGGAGCTAACAACCAAGGATCGTCAGTAGCCAGCCATGGAAGGCTGCAACCTTTGCAGAGAAAGCATTGCCTTGACGATGCCTTGATTTAGACTTTTACTCAGCGTCAAACTGTAAGTGAATAAATTCCCATCATGTAACCTGACCCATTTCATGATATTTGCTTGAGCAGTCTAGGAAGCTAAAACAAATTTATTCAAACAGGTTTACTATTCCATTACTGGTAGAGGTAGGACTAAAAACAGATCCTCAGACACCAAACAAGTGCTTGTTTTTTGTTTCCATTCCATTACTCCATGGAATGAATTGTGCATCTTAAATAAAAGTTTCTCTACAGCCTTTGATGGGCACATTTGATTTTACCATTAGAAATGACTTGGAGTCACTATTGGGCTTGGAGGGAAACTTCCATTTAACTGAAAAATTTCCCCAATGAATTACGATGACAATGCCAGACAATTTGCTAGACCTATTCCTCCTCATAATAGAAGTTGGGTTCCACTCTACATAACTAATGTTCTCTCATTAAGACTGGGTCAGTGACATGAAAGTTTGAGAACTAAAAGAATGTTAATTTTTGGTGACAATTGTCCTCTCTTTACTAAAATATACTTGTACATATCAAAAACAGAGAGAAATCCTTAAAGAGCTGTACACCATTCCAAAGTGTCATTACTCTAATATTTACTGACTTCATAAAAAATGCCTCTTTTGATTTGCAAAAAGAGAAATAACTGTACATAATAGCATTTGAAATATGATTACATGTATTTATCATGTCCAGTTTTAATGTTTCATGATTCCTGGATTTCCTAATAAAAATGCCAGGAGGAAATTATAATGCCATATTTTAGTTTGTCTTATGTATGCTTTGTTTTGCTGAAGAGTTTTAATCACATGGAGAGTGATGCACCAGTGCATGAAAAATAAATTGTCTAGTTTGAGCTTTCAAGTGATTGGGCAGCTGTTTCTTTGTGACTGGAAGTAAGTACATATTTAAAGATAATGTCAGCTCTGAGAAAAAGTGTTCAACTTTGTTTAAATCATAAGACAATCTGAAATGTCTATACAATTTTGAGAAGTTAGTTATATATTTGATTGGCCGATTACATACATGGGCACTTGCCATGACAGAAAACATTTTGTTTTTGCTGGCTTAGTTCTCTCTTCAGATTATGATTATTAATTGCTAGTGGCCAACTGTTTTAGAAGTTATTGAGGATGATAGTCATATATTAGATAACATTTGAAATAAATAGATTTGTGGCCCCAATTTACTATAAGCCGAGAGGTAGAAAGATGTATTGGATGGGAATGGACTCGAGCACCAGACAGATGTGGGTCCAAAGCCGAATTAGTTATAAAGGTTGTTTACTGAGTGGGCAAGTCATTTAACTATTCTGGCCTTCAGTTTCCTCAACTGTAAAAAAGATTAATAGTATCTAAATCCTCAGAATGTTCTTTTGAGAATTAAGAGCAATATTGTAAGTTCAAATAAAGAGGGTCAACAAATTGTAAGTATTATATGTCTGGGAGTGAGAAATATTAGCTTTTTCAATTGCAAAGATAGCTAATGAGTCATAGAAAATCAGACTGCTCAAATCCTTAAAAGTCATATCGGTTTTCATCAGGACTTATAGAAACAGATTTAATTTCTCTTTTACCATATTTGTCATTATTAAAAATATACCTGGCTATCTCAAATGACTCAGTAATCAAATTGGACTAGCAATAAGTAATAAAAAATTTTGCAGCAAAACATGATTTATTAAGAATAGTAGCGGTTACTTAGAGCCTCCAGTACTTCATACTCTCTCTCAGGAAAGAAGCTGCTTGGTAGAAACATAATTAAAAACGGATTTAATGTCAAACTCAAATGATCACTTATTTACATTCATTGCTGGAAACAATATTATACAATTAAACTACAAAGATAAACAAATGAGCTGATAAGCTGAGAATGCCAGTGGTTTTGATCCCGTTGTCATTTGTGTTTAAACAAAATTTAAAAATTTTTTAGTCTTGTGATATAATTTATCATCTGTCATCGGTACAACTTTCGTCTTAGGATCAGTATGGTGTTTGACACAGCTCAGGAAACAGCTTTGTAGATGTGTTGTTTACAGCTTCAAAAAAAATGACAGGATGTGCTTATTACAGTAGAGAATGAATTGGTTTTAGCTTCCCTTCATTTTCACTTGTTAATGAGCTTCTCAGTGACCCTTTTGTATGTTTCTGCTTTCTTCATTTTTTTCTTCTTTCTTATCCATAAAACAAAACACTTTATAAAGAAGAACATTTTATATGTTAAGCAAATGTAGAATTAAGAAGTAGCATAAGCGAATTTTAATAGAGTAGTTGTTTGCTTAAGGTCCCGCCACAGTGAGAAAGAAAGCAATGTATAATAGGGAAAGTCACTTAAACATAAAAAAGTTATTAATAAATCAGGACAAATCAAGTGTGCATGAAAAGGCTGGATGTTATGGTTTCTGTGTTCTCAGATATACAGTTTATTACCTGTGTAATAGCTCGACCATGTAGGTTATGCATTTGAGCAAATGTTGTAAATTTTACCAAGTGCATACAGCGAAACCTTTTCATAATATTTCTTCACTTAACGGTTTTCCATATGTAGAAAACTTCTGGCTGATCTAATCCGCTTCTAATGCAGTGATCCTCAAGGAGTGAGGCTCTATGCTGGGACTATAGAAATCCTGCCCATTCATTCTTCAGTGTTGTATTAGTGATGTATGAGAGATTCCTGAGTGCTAGGGATAAAAAGATGAATAAGAGGCAACAAGATGCAAGCAGGCTAATGGAGGGAAGGGAGAATAAACATCTCACCACTACTAATTGTATTGCAACTGCTGCGGGGGCAGTGGTTGCTGCTGGATGACAACAAAATGCATGTGTGTCTCAGTCAGAGGGCTGGCTTGCAAATGCACTTTTTTGAGCAGAACCTTTCCTTTATCTTGTGCAGGTTACTTACCATATGAACTTCAGTTTCATCATCTAAAAAGAGTGGCTCATAGCTACCTTATGGAAGGGTTTAAAGGCTTACGTGAGTTATATATGGGAAGTGTTTGGCATTATATCTGGAAGAAATTAAAAACAGTAAATAGGGACTATTTATTTGTTGTTATAGTACTCTTGTTAGTTTTATTATTGAAGGTATAATGACAGAGAAAACAATACCTCTGTACCCGAGTAAGTTACAGTCTAGTGAAGGATTAAGATATATACGCTTGTTAAAAAATTAACAGTTCCAGGCATTATATGTGATAATTGTAAAGAAATGTCAGGCAATCCTTGTGAAAGATGTTTTTGTATTCATATTTCTGTCCAAAAAAACGAATAGAGTTTGCATGACATTCTCTTTCATAAAAAGATGAAAGAAAAAGCAGAAAAGCACGTTGTGGCCTATTTTAGTTTCCATGCTGAGCACTAGGCCCATTTCTGCACAAAATGATAATAAAAGATTCTAACAACCATGTGTCCAATGTAGAGATGTTTAAATATAAATAACAATTACCAAAAACCATGATCGATCTAGGCTAAACAAAACCGTCCAAAGTGTCACAGGGACCAAAGTAGCTGAATAATAAACCAGAAATATTGGCTAAGCTTATCATAGATATTTTTTTCTTTAGAGCTTGTAATAAACAGCTAGTTGTTGAATTTCTCCAGCTGGCCCTCCGTTTTCCCTTTGTCGACACAAAGAATTAAAATCAACTGACACGGTAACTTTTGTTCATAGGTTCATGGTGATAACCACAATGGCCCCAGCAGGACAACTCTGATGGGGAATGACAGCAGCTGTGATCTGAATGCTTGTTCTAGGCTAATGGACATTGACTGAGTCCATGCACCTCAGTTGAATCAGAGGAATTTTGAGCTGCTGAACAGGAAATGATCTGTCCATTCAATGACTAGAAAGCACACTTGGGGTAAAGATGATGGCAGAAAACATCTTATTCAGAGGTCATTGTTGGGTTTGAAGCAGAAGGCTGAAAGGCTTTGATTTCCATGTTTTCAATGGGGAGTTTTCATTTATTTATTACCTTAACATCATAGAAAGTAGAAAATTAAATATTATAACTAAAATGTGGCACAAAACTCTGCTCTGTTCCTTAATTTCCTAACTGTCATACTAGAGTTACAGGATGTTCCATTTGAAAATGTAAGGGAGAAAGAGTGATTAGAACTGTTTTTTAAAAAACATGTCAGTTATATGGACTGCATTTGAAGTTTTTAACCATATAAATCACATGTGGCACACTATTGAGGTTTTATATTATTAATCTGGGTAATACAATTTTTGATAAACTATTTTCATGCCTTCCTCATTTTCAACTAATTCTTTATTTCATTCATTTATGTTTTGTGTGAGGGATAAAAAGTTTTATTGCTAGTAATTGAAGAGGGAAAATACAAAAATTGAGAATGTGCACAAATAAGCAAAGGTCTTAATTCTGAGGAAAAATGCTTAAAGTAGTGTCTTAAATATCTCTTCTCCACTGGGGTAAAGATCTCCAGCAATCATGTATTGTGCAAGAGAGGAATAAAATCAGTAGGACTGATTTTCTTAAGCTGTACCTCTTTCGAAATGATATTTTAGATTCATTATTACATGAATAATGTGCCAAGGTGTAACTAGTAAGGGGGTTGAACTCCTAATGTAATAAACTAAGCCTTTGTTTTCAAGTATTTACAAACAATGCAAACAATTATATCAACTTTATAGAGGTGCCTAAAAAGTAAAAATGGAGTTTGTAGGTATTTTATTCAGGACGTAGGAGAACTATAGTGACATAGTGATATGACTTCAAAATTTGTGGTTAGGATTGGTAAAGTATGAAAATAAGCAAAAAATAAATGAGTGTTGATAAATGTCCTTTTAGTTTTCCAAGTGTCCATTAAGAATGCGAGGCCAAGGAAAATAACATCATAACGTTATGACATCAAGGTGATGCAATCCTAGCATCACTAGAAGGACATTAGTCCATATGGACTCTTACAAAGTAGAACACAAAACTAGGGTCTCTCATTATGTCTTCAGCACTGCCTGATGCGGTAGGGGGCCTATTTTCTCAGATGAACTATTGAAATTCTATTGTTTATCATCGAGAAGGTGTCTCATGACTCTGAGATACTATAACACCAACTATTATGTTCCTCTATAACTCTTGAATTATTTTGGCTTTTCACTCATATTACTATGCAAAGATCAGGAGTTTCTGATCAACAGACATGAATGATCTTGCCCACTCTGCAGTATTAATTTTAAGAAACTGACATTCTGAATAAACAGTCCATCTCTTGTGACACTGAAAACTGTGAATCGGTTCTCCAAGACTGACATACAAAACTGAGGACACACTACTGCATTTTAATCACCCCGTGCAGGTAGAAGGCCCTAAAACATTGCTGCTGCCTGTACAGACATCTGGTTTACCTTTGACAAGTCCTTAACGATGAGATGTAGTAAATGATGAAGGTGACTCATATTTGGTGTTATCTACATAGACAATCTAAATGGAAGATTTAAGCCAACTGAAAATTATTTTAACAAAATAATAAGCATATGTGTCAGTTTTCTATGACCTCTGTTACAAAACACCACAAAAATAGTGGCATAAAACATCAATAATTTTGTCACTTCCTTCATTCTGTGGGTTGGCGATTTGGGCAATTCTGCTGCTCTAGCATGGGATCCCTCATGCTGCTGTGAGTCTGGTGGGTTGACAGGGGCTGGAGGGTTCAGAGTATCTTCACTTACATGTTTGTCTGTCAGTGCCATCTGTTTTGGGGTTCCCTCATTCTCCTTCATGAGGGCCCTCGTTCTCCAGATTTCTAGACTCTGCTGCTTCATAGCACAGTAGTCTCAGGTTCCAGGAGGTCCAGGCTTTGGAATTCCAAGCAATATTTCTTCCACCACATTCTAAGAGTCACAACAAATCAAAAAGCCAGACTCGTTTCAAGGTTGTGGAATAGACCCCGCTGCAAATGGGTATGGATGCAAGAGTTCATTCTTCATTGGAGGCTTAATTAATTCCCAATCCTTTCCCACTGCCCTCTGTTCCAGTAGTTCCCATTGTGCCTCTCACTGCCTGCCTTGTTTGTCAATATTTACTCAGGATGCATATAAGATCAAAAAAGGGAAAATGGGAGGCAGAGGAGATGGTAGTAATTAAGGGCTCAATTTTTTTTTTTGTTTTATAATATTCAAAATTTTCTGTTCTTTTGGTATGCTGTGCAGTGGGGGTCACATTTCATTCTTTTCCATGCTAATATTCCATTATTACAACCCCATTTTGTTGAATTTTTTTTTCAGAGTACATGGACTGGGACTCGAACTGGAGACTCCCACATGGCATGTGAGAATTCTACCACTGGACTACCCTTGCACCCCCATCTCTTTCCTTTTTAATTCCATGAATTTGTGTTGAACTTCACATAGAATAAAAGCCAAATATATCAAAGACTTTAAAAATGACTAAAATGTATTCCATAAAGTAAGGCATGTGGGAAAAGAAATGTTTATTTTAAAGCTAAAATAAGAAATTTTATACTGAGATACACTTACATGCAACATGGATTTTACAGATTGGTGTTTTGTGCAAATTTAGAGTATCGAAATGTGTTCCAGTTAACTTGCTCATGCTTTTATTGTTTATGTTGGACAACAAAAACATCTGCCAACTCTAAATCAGAATAGCTTGTATCAGGGAAAACCAAACCCTTTTTAAAAAGTTAATTTTTCCATTCAATAATGGGGAATAGTTTTTTCCAAAAAGAAAGAAAATAACAGAAGTATTTGATATAATATATTATTTTAATTGGCAGAAAAATAAGAAGAAAGAAGTACAAACAAGTTTTTCTGAAGAAAAAGAAACACTAAATATAAGGAAACCCCTTAGCAGTAGCTAAAAGGAAAATTGATGACAGCTGAGATTGCCAGGCCCCCTGAACAACTTCTGCTGTTCTGCCCTTAAACTTCAAATAGAGGAGATGTTGGTCAACTGGGAAATGGCTGCCTAAGAACCCAAAATAACTTCCTTATAACTAATAAATCAAACTCCTTCCTGTAGAAATACATGAGTTTCTCTATGTGGCTCCCACTGGAAGGAACCAAGCTAATGGGTCACAACATGCCACAGGGTTCCCTCCGTTGGTTCAGATTCCCATCCTCATACCCAGTATCACACTGATAAAGCCCATTCCACTGCCAACTAGTGCTTGTGCCACCCCACCCTGGAATATGCTGTCTCATTTTCTAATTACTCAAATCCTATGCATCCTTCAAGATCTACTCAACATTCTCTATTAACTCTAACCAAATACTCTAGACTACGTTGACCCACAATTCCTTTCATTTCCTTCCCAATTTTTAGTCTGCATTATACATCTATTCATGAAGACATAGAATAGTAATTATAAGATAAACAGCAACAACTGCTATATTGGATGTCTTTTATGAGCCAGTAGGGTGGACATTGTCATAATTTGACTTCCCAGCTTCTAACAGTCTTCTCAAATAACACCCCTATATCCTCTTAAATCCTAATCTCGGTTCCAATGTGTATAGTGCTGAATGGAGAAAAATTACAAAGGACTGTCTTCCATTGCAAAAGCCAGGAGGCCAGATTTTTCTCTCCTGGTTCCAGTAACCTCCAGAAAATAGGTATGTGTGCTTGTACGTGGAAGAAGTGATATGAGGACTTGTAAAATGACCAGAAGTCATTTTACCCCAGAGGGAATGTCCTCAGCATTTTTCTAGGGCCCATGAATTGTGTGGTTTCTGTAAATTGTTCTGTTTCCTTCTTGTTTTTTTAGAACATCATAGCTTCTTCCATTTCTACACCTGCTCTGGGAAGCCTTTGATTTAGTCTGCGCATTCCCTGAAACTTTTCAATATATTGTTTTTTTTTTTTTTTCAATTAGTCTGAATCTCTTTCAATTCTCTGCAGTCCAATACCTGGATATGACCAGGCACAGTAGCAAGTACATATGTTGCAGATATAATCTCAGGGCACAGTCTTGGGTCATAAAGCCTATTTTATTTTCCTACAACTGTACTTCTTGGCTAGGTTTTCACATGGCAGAAACCAATTTGGGTTAGTTAGACCCAAATTGAGGTTAGACAGGGCAACCTCAGTCATTCATTGTTTCTTCAATTGATTAAAAACACCACGTTTCCCACATATTCAGGGGTTGCTTCTACTTTCTGGGGCTTAGAGGAAATAGGCTAACCAGGGGGAGGTCTCTGGCTGTCATTCGTTATCCTCTATCCATGCCAGCAACTGCGAGGGTGCCTGATTTGGTGTTGGATTTGTGGTCACTGTCCGATGATAACCATTGCTTTATTTACCTTATCTTATTCATAGCCCCTCCAGATCTGAATCTGAATCTCCTTGATATCCTTCCATGCCCGTCTTGAGCAGCTCTAATTTCCTCTAAAATCCATGCTTTAAAACACTTTCTTAGACTAACTCTTGCTAAAATAATACTGTTATATTACCTGCATCATGCCTGGATGCATAGTGTCCTCTATGCAGGCTGTATAGATTTGCCAAATAAATACTTAAATTCAAAATTATATCGATGTCTGACACTTTCCTGAATTTGGGGCCCGCTTTATTGTTTGTGGAGACTCCCCTACTTTGCTTTAGGATTCCTGCCTCCAGCTAAAGCGTATTCTTAATGGGTTGCCTATAAAGAGGAACGTTGAATGTCGAGTTCACCATGCAGTATAAACTGCTTTATATAGAAACATTTAGATCAAACATTATATGAATTTGATTTATATAAAATAAAATTTATATAACCTAATTATATATATATATATACACACACACACAACAACAACATTTATTTATAAGATGTTAATTCTGGAAAACCTTACCACTTACACATGTCTATATTGAGATCAAATCACCACTCTCAGAGTGTCTTATTCAGAGTGATCACTTAATAATTATTTCTTTAATAATTAGTGCAAAATATAATTAATATGAAGTCATGATTTCCTAACGGCAATGATGATTTATTAAATTATGTTCACTTCTTGTTTTAGACAGACCTGGAGAGTTTTCACGAAGTAGGAAAAAGAGAAAACCAATTTTCCAGCTGAGAAAAGAGCAAAATATGGCTGGACAGCCAACATCTGGTATCATTTAGGTCTGAACTGAACAGAGAAAACAACAAAAACGAAATTATACCAGAGGGAGCAAGTCTGTGTTTGCAGGAAAAAGGAGATGACATGGTTGGACTTTTCTGTGATTAAACACCTTCCATTTTCATATAGCCTCACTACAAATAGAGCGTTTATCTTAGTGCTGCTTTTGCATTTCATTCTCAAGCTTGAACAAACTCTGGATCAAAAATGCTAGAATTCTATTTTGCCAGAGAATGCTGCCAAGAGAAGGTGCTTCAACCTTTCCAAGTCTTTCGAAAGATACCCTGAAAAGCCACTATAGGCAAAAGTGAATTAAGTTTCACTATGGGGCATGGGGGTGGGGTTGTTCTATTCAGAAAAGTAAGAAAGAAAAACTATATTCTTTTGGGGTTCATATACATGAGTACCGGGAAATCTGACCAAATTAAATCAACTTGTGTTGGGTGTACAGATGTTATAGCTAACAACTCCCAAATAAATCAACGGTATTGCCCATTTACCTTTTCAGCATTGCATAGAGGGCTAGAATTCAAGGTATTTGCAAAGCAGCTACATGGCTGCTGCATAGAGCAATATTAAGATAATTCCTGTGCTGAAAGCAGTCATCTCACCTGAGTGTCATAAGCCTAAAACAAGCAGGATTACTTACCATGTCCCTTGTCCCTGCAGCACAGATTCCTTCACATGCTGGGCAGAGTTTAATCCAGGCTCATTCACAGGGTTTTCTCTCTAGTCAGCCTGCATAATGGCTTGTTGGTGAAATTATGACACTGTTCTTGGTTCTATATGACTATACTAAAAAGCCAGGAGTATGAGTTATAAACTTTATAACATAGTTACAATACTGAAGCTAAAATTCAAATGAATGCAGTAAGACTGGAAGCAGAGTGGCTAGAGAGATAAGTTTGTCTCTGGAGAAAGCTAGACTATAATAATCAAAATGTCAACTATATGTGACAGAAATGAAGTTATCTCTTTTATCTAAGAAATACCTTTATTATGACTAATATCTCCAATAATTTAGGATCTGTATGTAGAAGTGCTCTCAGATATTAATGTGGTTAGAATAGAGCAGGTGATTCACGGCATGGAAATATTAGAGATAAAATAACAGGCTAACATTCTTTAGTTATATAAATATGTGCATGCGTGTATATGTGTTAACAAAGGATCACTGTTTACAATAAGGTAAAACAATCATGGAATAAATGGTCCTTTTACTCATTGAGAAGTTGTTTGCTTCCTATTGAAGATAGAATTATATTTAGTAAATGGTGTGGGGTTCTACTGGGTCATCTTTGCCAACAATATCCTCTTTTCTACCTGGGACCCGAGAGAGACCACGATGGAGGAGAAGGTTGTAGCCTGGCTGGTGGAGTTGATTTGCTAATACTGAGTCCCAGAATGAAACAGATACTCATATGACCCTCAAGTCAACACTTCCAGGAATAGAGTCTCTGAGGAATGGGACATGTCCAGCTCCCAGCACTACGCCACCCTTAAAAAGAAAACGAAGGGGGCTGAACAGGGTCAGCATAATTTTCCCACATTTTTCAATCACATCACTCAACTAACTGGTTAACTAGTAATTCATTAGTTACTAACTAAGCCAGGGGCGAAGTTAGTAAAGAAATGGCAGGAGGCAAAAAAGGGTATGTATAGTGAATAGTCTCTCCTCTTAGATACCAGGAGTTGGGTGAAAGTTTCCACTTCAAGAGCTGCAATTAATGCCATCTGCATATGCAAATAAGTAGACACTCATAAATCTTTGTGTCTTCAGGTCAGTCATATGCCCTCTGCCAAGGCAGCTGCTGATGCTCCTGTGTCCACTTTGTGGCAAGAAATAGTTGATTGTTCTGGCTAACAACCCTGCTTAGAAGAGAGGGCACAGGAGAGAGCTGGCTGGCAAGGAATACGTCTTACTCACCTTTGTCTCTTCAGTTCTGAGAACAGTGCCAGGCAAATAATAGCCACAGCTAAATGTTTGCAAAACTGAACTGATAAGCAGTCACCCTTCTGAAAAATAATTTGTAATAATGCATAACTGTGTGGCTACAAAAAGTGGTGGATAAAAGTATTGACCTGGGAGTTAGACTGCCTGTATTTGAGTCCACTGTTTACTACAATGATAAATTGATGACTTGGACAAGCTACTTAACCCCATCCATGCTTCTGTTTCTCATCAGTAAGATGTAAATGCAATAGTATTGCCTTAGAAGATGAAGGTATAGAAAACATTAGATAATTCAGGAATGACATAGTGATTGGCAGTCATAGAAACTAAAATATTTCCTAAAATGTTAAAATTATAAACTATAAATTATATATGAATGGAGAAATCAGTCATCCTAAAACCTAATAATAGACGCACAAAATGTGCACACATTGATCAACTACAACATTGCAATTATGTTGAACTTTTGAATTTTGATATCTGGATTTATTAATTAAGGACAGAATAATTTGTTTTCCATGTGTCTACAAAAAGAAAAGATTTTGCATGGGCTTGAGATTGGTTAAATTTTTTAATGAATAGCAACAAAGCTAGAGAAAATAAATTTCTTAATTGGAAAAATAAGTCCTAGAAAATAGATCAGAAGATTATGCTCTTAAAAAAGATTTCCAGTGAATATCATGTGCAGCATTATCCACTGCTCATGATCACTGGGAACACACTGGATTTAAGGGCTTACTTCAGGCTCTTCCTCCCTCCCCTGAAAATGTTTGCAGTTCTGGATCTTTTGCCTTTGAGATAATTTCATACTCTAAGCTAGAGATTTATTTTAACATTTCACATCTTCTTTAAGGCTTTTTGGCTGTCCTTTAGTTTCATAACCAAGTAAGACATCCTGGGAGACTCAAATTCCATAATTAGTAAGTAATCTATTTTTGCTTCTGCTAATTCTGAGATCCTTTGTAGGTATTTGAGGCTGGGGATGTGTTTCCTCTTTTAAAGAATTCCAGTAAACTAATCAAGACCCACCTGGAATGGGCAGAGTCACATCCCCATCTAATCAAAAGGTCCCACCCACATTTGGATGTGTCATATCTCCATGGAAACAACCCAAAGTTTCCAACCCATAATATTGAATCAGTAGTAAACGAAGCATGGCTGATTCCACAAGATTTGATCAGGAAAAAGGACATGGCTTTTCTGGGAGACATAACATCTTCAAACCAGCACAAAATCCAAGCAGTGTCTGTGGCATTTAGTGAATGGTCACTCCAAGCTGGCCTGTGAGAAGCCACAGGGCAGTCTAGACAAACTGTGTCTGCAATCTGGCCAGGCAATAGCAGTGGAGATTTAGATCATACAGCCAGTTGAAAGGAAGGATGGAATTGCCTGTGTGATAAATTGACAAACTTCACAGATCAGAAAACATTTATTCAAACAATTAGGAATCTACCCAAACTTTGGAACCCAGTTGTTATGCATAGGCAGCTCATATTTCCTCATTTATCTATAGGAGTTCCAAGAGAATTTTTTCAAGTGATTTGTTAAAATAAATTTTACTCTCTATAAAAAGTATAGTGCTTCTTTGGGATCACTGCACAATTTTGCAAATTCTAAAAAATATGCTTAATAGGCCACTATCAACAGAGATCCAATGTTGACCCTCTACAAAATTCTAGTTCTGGCATCAGGCAATAGCATTCTGTTGCAGGTAGTAAGAATTTTGGAGGAAAATAAAAAATTCACATTATGCAACAGGTAAGTTATTGAATGCAACATCGTATCCAGTATAATAGGAGAAGCTGTAGAAACTAAAGTTGAAAAAGTCTCCAGTTTAATATGATTCCAAAAAAAAACTTTTCCCTTCTAAAAGATGAAATATAATTTGGAGTAACTTCACAAAATGAATTTGAAACTCTGTCAAATTCATAAAACTTTATTCTTAGAAAGAAAATGAAAGCTGAGAGATTTTTTGAAATACATTTTATGAAACAGTTATTTGTCTATATTGTGTTAAATAAACTTATAAATTGAAGCCTTTATAATTTAATTTAATTATACTTTAATTTCCTAATTCAAGCCATTTACTGTCATATGAAATATTTGTTCAATCCAAGGAAATATTAAAAACTTGAATTCAATTATGTTCACAACACTATTATCTACATGAAAGAATTATATTTCATAGTCTGAGAATTATTGAATGCCTATTGTTGAAAGATGTTGAGGATTTGTTTCTAAAACTGACCATGAACCGTTTTTAATATTCATTTCGAACAAACAAAACCATCCCTATGCCAATGCAGTAAATTCAGATCAATATGTTCTTACTGAATATTTATTACAATGAAAAACAGAAACAAGATATTATGTAGGATATAGCAATATATGAAAAATCTATAGTCCTCAAAGAACTTCTAATAATGTTTAAAAGTTAACTAATTTCATATATTAGTATAATAAAACATTAGCAAAATAAAACACAAGGTGAGACAATTACATAAAAAACATTAACAAGATTCAAGGGGCATAAGAACCTATCCTGTCTTGTTTATGCAAGAGATGTCATATCAAGAAAAAATTAAGTAGCACTCAAGAAGACAGAGAATTAAAATTACTTTCATTGAACAAAAGTAGAAAAAAGGAATGAAAAAGTGAATTCCAGATAGAGGAAACAAGATAATCATAGACATTAGAAAGTTAAATTATGGAATAATGAGTAAATCCAGTTTGACTGGATGGATTCTATGGTATAAGTTAGGGAATACAGGAGAATGACTGCTTTTGGAAATACACATCTGGGTGATATAATGGTGTCTCAGCAATGGGTAACAGTTGCAAGTTTTCGCTAGGTTAGTGGAATAAGAAAGAACTGAGCTTGATATAAGACATTTGAGAGTCATTTTCAAAGAGCCGATAGTTGAAGCAAAGGAAGTGTTTATAATGCCTAAGCATTATTATATATTGTTCTGTGTCCCATTTGGTCACCTTTCTTTCTCAAAGATGTCATGATTTAGATAACAGTGTATATAGTCTCCCTAAATATAGAGAAGGTAGAAATCTCTGAGAACACCAACAGTTAATGACTGTAAGTGGAAAACAAGGCCATAAAGGTGGTAACAAAAAAGTGTGAAGAGAAGAGAGCTTGGAAATCTCAATTCTTACATGTTTGTCTAAGAGCTCTAACTCTGCCCCCACAGCACTATGTTTAGTATTCTTCCCATTTGGCATACAGTTAACTCAGTTCCCATGTTGATAGGGGATGGCCATTCAGAATCTCTAAATTGATTGCATTTCACTTGGGAATTATGCTATTTCTTTTAACATCATAATTTGATTTTTCTAGTTGTGTACAATAATTTTACAATAGTTTCCACTCATTAAACCAAATCAAAGGAAATTTGGCATAATTTTAATAAATAGAAACGGACCACAAGACTGCAAAAAATTTATCAAGTAGATTATTTGCATATGTATACAAGAGAAGTCGCTTATGGGTTTAAGACTATTTTGTACACGTTTTTTTTAATATGATTCTATTTATTTTTATTCAATTCCTCCATTCAATTTTAACCTTCCTGTAGGCAGTGACAATTCCTTTTTCCAAATTTAGCCAGTAAAATGTCTGCATACAGCAGATAAAAGCTAGGATTGATTAACTGCCTATACAAGACTCCATTAGGGGAAGAAAATTGCCATGGATGTATGTATAGCAGTCATTTAAATATCTCACTAGCTGTGTTGTGCAATGACAGTATTTTAATAGCTAAACAACTCTACTGCTAACCTAGCACTGTGACACATCTAGCAAATTTCCTTCATCCACATCACTGCTGTTGGCTTATATGCCTCACGTTTAACATTTTTATTATATCATATTTTCTCCATAGAAGTCTAATTTCAATGGAGAGCATTTAAAGAGGAATGCAAATACTTTTTAGTGGAAATATATTTCTTTATTAGAGGTGAATATTTAGTGAGTTTTCAGCTATTTTAATACCTATTTGCTTTTGCTAAAACTTCTTCATTGAGGAAATATGATAAAGATTTGGTTTGCTGGAACATACATTAAGAAGCATTGATAGATAAATATCATTAGTATCATCACCAACTGCTTACTAAAATATTGACTTCGCCCATTTCTCTCTGTTTCATTGCTTGCTGTATCTAAGGAGGTAATGTTTAAGTGCTCATATGCTCTTTTAACAAATAGAAATTATAAAGTTTCCATTGCAGTTTATAAATTGAATTTTAAAGTCCTGTTAATAGAATACTCTTAAATTTTCAAAGTACTTTATTTTGGACCTTGGTCACTGTCATTTAGGAATTATTGGGATGGCTTTTGTGTGGGCTTCCAGAAAGAGGTGCTTAACCTTTCATTTCTTGTGCAAATTTTTAAAAACTCAAACTTTTCCACTCTTTTTTTTAGCCCTTCAAATGTTCTAATTGTGCAATAAAACCCAGATATACAGCACGAAACCCATAAAATTTTAGACAGAGGGCACTCTATTAGTTCTGAATTATGATGACGTTAAAGTCTGAACTAGTTTGGCTTTTGCTTACTCAAGTCACTTTTATCATTTTAGTCCTATATGTTATCTGATTCTTTACTGTTACATGGTTAAAATATAAAATACAATATTAATTCTTTTTTCCATTTTAAAGATATACTCTACACATCCAAAATGAGGCCCCCATCTTAA